>DWAJ01005093.1:0-11975 GCA_018238005.1 Eurema mandarina | reverse complement strand
GTGTGCTCCATGGGCCGATGCGGGGCCGGCGCCGGTGGCGGCGGGGCTGAGCTGCACGCTGAAACATTTATTACAAATTTAAAATACAATAATTATGAGGTAATGTTATTTACAACTTTTCAAGTGTTTTTTTGTTCAAATTTACATACATATAGGGATTTCAGTTATCTGTAATAGTATTTATTACCTAAATAATTTATACTGATTAAGTTTAGGTTTTTAAAATTTAATTCAAAAAATATATATTGCGTAATAAAATTCCTTATATAATATAGTGATTGTAGGACTAACTTCTACTTACCCAGTGGATCCAATGAGTGTAAGTCCGCGTCTGATAGCAGATGCGGGTCCGTATTTGTTCCGCTATCTACGATTTCTTCAATCCTCATGGGTGAATGAGCCTTTAGAAATAAGAGGGTTTGTATGAAAACTTTTATGCTAACCTTCACTTTATCTATATATATAAAAGAAAGTCGTATTAGTTACACCATTTATAACTCGATAACGGCTCAACTGATTTGGCTGAAAATTGGTGGGGATGTAGTTTAGAACCAGGAGATGGATATAGGATACTTTTTATCCAGTTTCCAGGGGAATAATTTTTTTATGAAAGTAAACGCGGACGGAGTCGCGGACAACAGCTAGTAGATAAATAAATAAACAATTTTATAATTGAATTTATAAACTCCTTACCGGTATTGAAATAATCTGATTATTATTGTCACTGTCCGATACGTGGCCCGACGATAGACCGTCTTCTACGACTGGCATGTGCGCTCCCACTACTCTGTTCAGATCCATTTGTACTGAAAAAAATATATAAACTTATAATAACGATCTATTGATATTAATTATATATTATTTCCATTTAGTTTCACAGATCATTCATTATAATGATAAAATAAAATTTTGTAATTTTTAAGTACATAAAACTGCGAACAGCAGAATAATTTCTGTTTGTAAAAAGAAAATCTTAAAATAATCTTGAGTAACATGCAAATTATTCCTATTTCCCTATCTTTCATATATGCATCCTGTTTTTTTTTAATGCTATGACAGGCAACTATGCCTGAATAAAACAACAACCAAAATATTATATTTATTTTTTATAATTATGTATTACAACAGTCACCTTTCATCTCGCTGAGCTCGTTCTCCATGAGTGCGAGCGAGAGGTCGCTGGGCGTGTCGCTGGCGGAGGAGAGCGCGAGCGCGTCGCGCACGGCGGGCGACGCGCACACGCTGTCCGCCTCCCCCTCCCCCTCCCCCTCCGCGGCGCAGATATCCCCCGCGCCCCCCACACCCGCCCCCGCGCCCGCCACACCCGCGCGCTCTGCACGCAGCGCCGACACGTCCGGCGCGCGGTAGCCCATGCGCTGGTGCTGCAACACCTCATATATCACACTTCCTGCTATATGACTTATTAAAAAAATATACCAGCTGTAGATAGCGGCTGTGGATCCATATATTGTACAAAGGACAATTACGTTTGATATTCATTATATTAATATGGTATGGTACTGTAAACTATCAGAATGAAGAATAATACATTTACTCAAACTTTTAAATGAAGGCTTTTCGGTACTTGCTCGAATGAATCTAACCTGCAATCCGAGGAAATTGGTATGGTTGTGCGCAGCGTGCGGCGAGTGCAGCGTGTCGGCGTGCGGCAAGTGCTGCACGTGCGGCCCGTGCGGCCCGTGCGCGGCGGACGGCACGTGCGGCCACTCCGTGTCGCTGCCGTCCAGCCCGTTGTCCGACAGGTAGTCTTGTGTCTGGCGCCGCAGTTCGTAGTCTAACTCCTGAAATTGTTTTAATATTTTTTATAAGTCTAAATTTTCTAACTTTTATTGTTTGCGGAAGCCTCAGCTAAACATTAAGGTATAGACTATCTTATTTTTTAGTTATATCAACTTACTTGAAAATTAACGATTTCGTCATTAGAATTTTGTTGCTGTGGACATCTAAAGAATTCCTCAAGAACCTTCCTTGTCTCGGAGAATTCGTATAGGTAGTCAAATGCCGTCGAACTTGGTGGCGGTGTCTCGTCTCTACTTTCTGTTATTATTCGCTAAAATATAAACACCATTCGTTATTTTAATACTATTTGCTATTCCAAAAATTTCACTTTAGTTTAATTAAAAAAGAGAAAGGAAGCAAAGGTTAACGTCAAGTGCAGCTAGCTACTCACTTGGGGAAATCCAGGCCTTGGTGATCTATGCGGCTTTTGGGGTCCAATCCCGTATCGTCTCGGCGAGCCTTCATATTCGGCAATGGGCAGCTCCCCTATGACCCTAGTGACCCTGCTCTTGTCCTCGTCGCCGGAGAGCCAGGCGCCGCCCGGGCTGCCGTCACTCAACCTCACGTCTTCACGTGAGGGACTCGACTCACTGCCTTCACTTTCACTCTTATTGTTCAGTTCACTATCACCGTTTTTCAAATTGTCTAAAGTCCTCCTAACACTCATGTCGATTTCGTTATCACTAGCGTCCGGTTCCGTCCTCAAACCTAGAGACACAGAATTCAATATAACTGAAAATAAAAGAAAGAGAAAAAACGATTGTATGAATATGGTTAATGAGTCATGAAAATCAAACGCACTCATTTTTTTTGAATCCGACATTCGGGTGCAAAAGCAATTTTAGATAGAAGTTTAGAAGACTCACAAAGAAGTAACGAAACTTAAGAACTCGGAGCGACACATATTTTTCTAATACTATGTGCATTATAATAAATAGTTTAGTAACAAGTTCGAAAAAAAGTACATTTATCGATTAGACGTTTATTGAAGATTTGTATGTATGTACATAGTTGTGCAAGGACAGTGAAGCATTATATACAAGCAATCTTTGAACACAAAATATTCATAAATCTTAAGTTCACCTTTCCAATCATCGTTGTCATCAAAAACTACGACTTCTCCATCGGCTACCACAGCTATTGGACTACTTTTAGCACTAACGTCAGTTATTTTATGAGGATCGAGTATTGGCGAACTGTTTTTTGGTATTCCCATAGTTTGTTCTAGTATATCTCTATCGCCGTTCGTGTATGTCGGTGAGGTATGTCTGGAAATCATCTTCTTAGGCTCACTGTTTATTCTGTGCAAAGAAATCTGTAAATATACCAAGGATTATATTATTCACTTATTATCTTTATTACCAACCCCTCATTGAGGCAATCATTGAATCTACGCGTAAATGCAATTACCACTAATTGAGCTAAATGTAGCGGAATAAATATTATCTGAAATCAGATTAACCTTTATAAATATGTTGCGGATAGAGGAATATAAATTTGGGAGGTATATTCTCTTTATCAGATAAAAGGGCATTTCCTTTGATGTTGCCTCAATCAACTCCATTAATGTTGCCTATTTAGATATTCTACAAACCCTCTCTAATGACGGTCTGATAAAGCCGTACAATTAGGAAAACTTTGTATGAAAGCTTGAATGAAGATAGCATACCTCGTTTGTGATGTTATCGCCATAGTCAGCAGCGTCTTTGCTGATAGACCGTATTTTGTTCCTCAAATTATACTTGTGTGTGTTATTGTGGCGTAATTTTCGCACGGCTTTTGTCCGACTTTGGGAGTAAAGTTCCCTTCCTCCGGCAATTTCTATTATTCTGTTAAATTATAATACAGTTCTCTTGTTTAAATTGTCTATTGTTTAATTAAATTTCATAAGGATTATAGCCCAGTTAAACACTTTAAGGTGGTAGGACTATGTCAATAGGCTGAATTGAGTCGGCTTGTCCGGGACTACCGGGACTACGAACTACGGACTACCGACTACTACTACGGGAGGCAAATTTTCCCTTCCCGCACACTTTATTCCTTTATAACACAAAAACTTTCCTTTTCCGTCATTCAAAGGCTGGTAGCGCATTTGTGACGCACTTGAGATGGAATTTTATGTGCAGATGATAATACAAATTACCTTGAATCCCTTAGTTTATACGCTCCCTTGGAGTTGACGATGACAGGCTGCTCATCGTTCTCTCTGTCCTCGTCTGAAGACACGTTGTTCATATTGTTCATCTCCCGGCCCTCTATGGCAGTATTCAGTCTAGAGGAAAAAATCAACTATAAAATGAAGCTAAATAGAACACATTTAAAAAATAGAGGTTTCATATTAAATTGTCTATTGTCTAATAAAATACAATTACTTCTTAAAGAAATCGTAATATGAGATGTTTAAATAATTCTCTTTCAATTGTATACATAGCTTTAATGTGTTGTATCAGGTCTATACTAATTTGAAAGTTTAATTTTCATTTCTCAGCTATTCTATTCTATTCTTCAGCTTCTCGGCAAAACTTTCGTCACCATGTTACATTCATACTTTTGAAATTGTAATAAAACATAAAACATAAGATGTAAAATGTACTCGTATTTTCCTTCGTAAATTTGAATTTACTTGTATTGTTTTGTGATTTAGACCAGTGCGAGGCTTACTTATCTATTTATACAGACAACTGTCTAGACAATTTTTTTTTCATTCGTGCAGTCCCTAATGCAATTTACTTGTGAAACGTGCAAGTAATTTTCTAATACATAAATATATAATACTAAATATACTGCTACACCTTATATTACTAAAACGATGGTTTCTTCGTAGATATATTATGACTCGCGGACAGCTGCACCATCTTACTTCCTACTATTCTACTAATATTATAAATGTGAAAGTTTGTGAGAATATATGTATGGATATATATATATTTTTTATTCTTTCACGCAAAAACGGCTGGACCGATTTAGATGAAATTTATATTCCGGTATTGCCCCGGGAACGGGAACTACGCGGGTAAAACTGCGGGGCTCAGCTAGTTTGAAATATTTCTGCTTTGATTCGATTTATTGATTCCGAAAAGCTTTGGAACTGTCAAAGAGTGTCAATTCTATATAAATATATAAGTAGTATAATTATATAGGCCCTAAATATCACAGAAGAAAAATAAGAATAATATATAAAATGATATACTAAGTAATATAATAATTTTGATTAAGCGTAATTTAGTCATGGACTGAGCCAAAATTATATAGATATAAATTGATTGACTTAGTGGTCAATTAGGACTACCATCTCTTGTCTCCGTCTTGAGCTCCTAAACACGTAGCGATTATAATATTATGCATGTAGAGATTTGGTATTATATGCAGTTCGTTGAACAATTACGCATATAGCAAGGTGCGCTTTATCATAATAACAAACAATAAATTCAATTAATCATTGGTAGGTCGACCAAACATTGTAGCTGGTTGTAATGAATATTAATCAAAACAAATCAACCACCTTTCGCCGCTTCAATGAACCTTTAATGTAAATTAAATTAAATATAAACTTCACCGATAGATCAAAACATTAAAGAACATTATTTCGAAGTTAATTTAATAATTATTCAATTTCATAATCTTTCCTAATAATATTATAACGCGCCTAAACCAATGAATTTTGATTAAATTTAGTCCATACTGTAAGTTTGCAAAGGAAATCCTTTTCGCGATATTAAGCGTTCACGGGTTTGAAAGTTTGAATGGAAATACATTATTATCTTCACGGGATGGTTTGATTGACTACAGTTCATCTAATATAAAACAGAGTAAATCAACATAATAGAAAATATTAAGACCATTTTTTCCTAAGTGTTTTTACGGCTTTGGTTACGAGTCCTTTCAGGCTAAACAAAGACTAATTAACAAGCAAGTTGCCATACGTAGCATTCCCTTGGCCAAGGTAATGCAGAGTTATAAAGCCCAATATTTTATTGTATTGTATGCCGGCATAGAACCGTTTTAATCAGGCGGTGGGTGCCTAATCGCCCGTTCGCGTGTAGCTGGAAACCGCTCAGACTTGCCGCCTCACGTAATGACCTAGTTGCGTCTATGTTTCTTCGATTTACGTCTGCTTCCCCACCGCAAGCTTTAGCCGCCAAGCCAGCCGCTTCAACTAATCTTGGTATTGTGTGTTTATTGAATACGATTCAATGATTTAATATTAAGTGTCTGACTTTAAACAATACGTTTTTACATTGGGAAAGAAACATTCTTTTACCTATTCTTTTACTTAGTAGACTTTCGGTCTATACAATCTTTTATACAAAAAAGCGCCTATAGTTAGGCAGCATGTACCTAATTTAAATCACTCGCAAAACCTCATTGTTGTAGTAAAAAGTAAAATTTTCGATTTGGGTAGTTCTACGACTGGTGTCAGCGGAATGACTAGGGCACCAGAAGTCGCACAGAGCTCAGAGGTACGCTACCTATCGTGATGGTGCTGCATGTTCTTCGGTCGGCACTTGGGGAAGAGGCGCGTAATACGATCGCCGTCGGAGCCGGGCGTGGAGTCGCCCGCGGCGGTCCTCACGCCCGCGCTCATGGCGCTTCCGCCCTCACTCCACCGCCTGCAAGAGACACCTCATTTAGCTTTTTCTTTGCTATTCAAATTAAACGCGAGTAATTATTTATTTTTTGGTAAAAATACATTTGCAATTCTAATGTTGACTTTGCTTTCTTTATTTGTTTGTTACTTATTTATATTAATTTTACTTTTTTTTTAATACATAAAATGTTAAAAATCTATTCTTTCGTTAAACGTGATAGTAATCATAGTACTTGCGTTTTACATAAATGATTCGAATTTCTTGATTCGCGAACATTTCTCTCGTGATAACCGTCAAAGCAATATAATAATATAATAAACTTATAAAATAAATAAAACTTATTTTTATGCGGAATAAAAAAAAATCGGCAAACGTTCATCGATTACGGAGCTCATGGATAATTCCTTGTGAGTAGAATGTAAGGAAGCTTTCATTAGTCAGCGTTACGAGGGCATGGCACCAGTCTCTGCCAACATACAAGATCGATACCACATTAGCATCGTCGGGGCCAGAGACCTTGCTTCGAGAAAACTTTATAAATTATAAATAATTTAAGAGGGTCGAAGAGACAAAACTGAAACCGATATAGTTTGAAAGAACATTGAAAATCGGATCCCCCGTAAGAAAAAAAGTAATCAAATATTGTGAGGCTATGACACGAGTCTGTGCCAACATACAAGATCGATACCAAATTAGCATCGTCGGAGACAGAGACCTTGGTTCAAGAAAACTTTTTTATTAATTATAATAAATTTAAGAGGGTCGACGAGACAAAACTGAAAGCTATTCAGTTTGAAGGAAGTCGAAGTTCGAAGCAGTCAGAATTGGATCCCTTGTAAGAAAAGTATTAAAAATTTGTGGGGGTATGTAAGATACAGGATTGATGCGATACTACATTCGCAGTGTTTTAAGAAACATTAAGAACTACAAATCTCTACGGATTTAATAACAATGTTTTCATTGGGTTGTAGACACAATGCCCAAAACGCTGCCTACACTTTAACGGTAGTTCCAGACTACTTCTTACTTACTGACTTCTCCGTTAGCATGAAGTGAGAAGAACATCATGGGCGAAGGTTGAAGGCGAATACTACTCACAGCCTTCATATAAAACAGATACTGATTGCATCAGAACAGAGCAATGGCTTTATAATAACATTTCACTATAAGGCTCAAAATATATTATGTCAGGTATTTAATACTATAGACGCGGACGTAAGCAAACTTAAGCCGCAATAGTTTTAAAGATATTTTAATGTGAAAAGAAAGTAAAAATATTTCATTAGTCAGCGTTGTGAGGGCATAACACCAGTCGCTGCCAAACTTCGAAATCGATACTACATTAGCATCGCCAGGGACAGCAGTAGCGTCGTCTACATTTAGAGAACTTCGTTTTAGTACAAAAAAGATAAAGTGCTTGTAAATGTTTTCGTATATATATATATATATATATATATATATATATATATAATTTTGAAATACATAAGAAGTTTCAGCCGAAGATTAATGATAACATAAGCTTAGCTACGTTTAAATTCCTTTAATATATTTAGAATTTTACGCATATCGAATATATTTGGGTTAATTTAGTCACCGAGATAGTCGTCGAAGGGAAAACAAATTTGCGGGACGAGTACGTTTTAAAGGGACGGTTTCTTAGATAATTCCCCGTAAGTACATTGTGAGGCAAAGATTCATTACACGGAACAGCCTCTGCCAAACTCAGAAATCGATACTACATTAACATCGCCGTAGAAAGTCTTCATTTAAATAAAGCTTTTTCCCTAAAACTAATACCGTATGTTGAATAACATGTTTTAGGCAAATTTCTTCTTCATCATAATAAACGACTTCTATATAATTACAATGCATTTTTTTATAAAAAAGTGCCTGGTAAATTCTGTTTAAAAACCTTGTTACCACAACACCGGATGCCTATTAGAAAAATAATAACCTGTATGTCAATATACCTTAGTAGGTATTATATAGTTTATTGTAAAGCTTTGAAGCTTTGAACGGGAACATAATCTCCGGTTGTCAGGGACTTTGAGCTTTATATTAACAACAACGAGGTATGTCTCAATATAGTTAAGATTTTCTTCTCATTAGTAAAAAAAAAAGCAGTAATAAGTTTTCTTAAGCTCTTTGTAAAAGCAGACTACTTTAAAGGTTTTAATTTTTATTAAATGTATTCTCTGGCGTCCTAGCTGGCAGTGTAAAAGGCTGGCGGTATATCCTGTATAAAAACCAAGTTGCAACAAGGCAAACCCAACGCAATGCAAAAGCAATTTCCATTTCACAGTCGTGCTGCGTCGCGCGTCGTTGCGTAGTGATTAAGTTTGTCAGCTTTTGACACTAAGCAGCTGCGAAAATTTGTGAGCAGCTTGTGCACTGTTTGGTGATCCGTTGTGACGTGTGACGTGTCATATGGCTTTATTAAATTACATACACAGAAGTTGATTGAAGAGTTATTCTGCAAGTTATATTAAAGCCAATAAGGAAAAGAGAAAATATCTTTTAGTTTATTAAAAATTTTTACATAAATTTTATACAAGCCTAATTAAAAAAATTCGCCTTTTTCATAATAATATTCTGAACATTTTCAACCATAGCGCGTTGAAGATTTTTATTAAATCTTAAACCAAACGAATATGAGTAAAACGAAGGTAAAAAGCGTTTTCATTGACATTAATCATAAATGAAAACAAAATCTTATTGAATGGGTTTTCTTTGAAGCGTGGCGTAGTCGTGATTTCCCACAAAAAGCGTCTCTTAAAATTGAACGTTAATTTAATAGTAAGACGATCAAATTTTCTCTGAGAGAGAAGGTTTAATTGAGTGTCCGAGATGACAAAGCCTTTAAGTCTATAAATTACAAATATCCAGCAAATTATACAATTTTCTGAATTATTCTTGCTTAAAAATTCTTAAGGTCCTAAATGGATATAAAGTACTACAATATTAACAAGATATCAATGAAATGAGCAAATTATATACAAGTTAAAAAAATCTTTGAATAATCATACATAAAGGTACCAATGTAAAATGTAGAAATTAAAAATTCCGACAGTATGTACTCAAAACACAATTACGCTTAACAATATTACACCGAAACATGTTAGGTATCACTTACTTACTGAACACAAAAAAATACGCACAAAAGAAACTCATTACACAAACCTTTTTTAAATATCACGCTGTACGGACGTCTAAGCATGGAGCTACATTTTAATGTGTTTAATAAATTTTAGTTTATTTTATCTCGAATAAAGGATACGCGGTTTGCTTCTCTAAGACAAAAAGTATTAATTACTGTGTAATAATCAGATATTCAGTTAAGCTTTGTATCATTCAGTGAATAGGAGTTTCAATGCGTATCCTATTATGATTATCATTGGAAGGGTTAGGTTAGCTATTTACAGACCTACACATTCAGGATACTAGAACCATTCCATTCTATTGTTCAAACTGTCTATCTAACGAGTAAAAGCCACGCGTATAAAATACTATAATAGAAGCATTTTCCAGACATGAAACGTATTAATCATGAAGTATAAAACTATTCCATATGAAACGGGAAGCTCAGGTTATTCTGCAAATGGAGTCTTAATTATATCCGCTACGTGAGTGCTTGATGTACATCTGTTGGATATAAAATAATATCCACGAGCTGCTATTATGGAAAATAATGAAAATGTGTGATTGAGGTTTACATTACTGCTTACACGTGTATGTAAAACATGTTATGACACGAGAAAAAAAAACGCTTCAACGATTTTTGTTATCCTAACCGTATCCAATTTCAATGTGTGAAAATAAAGCATATATTTTGATTGCTTTGCTCTCAAATTAGGAGAACTCAGAAGAGGATCGGCAATTTTTCGTAAAAAAAATACCTCAACATGTTTTTATACGAAAATCTATATTTTTAACGATCATTTTTGACATTTTAAATTATACTCGATATTAATAAAGAGACTTTATTATTCTTTTCACTAATTTCAATAGATTTATCTAACCATTAATTACACGGCTTAAGACTGTACAAATTACAATGAGTTTGTTCTTCAAAAAAAGTTAAAGTGCTGTTTAAAAACGAGTGGTCGGTAAAAATGGAATACAAGTCCGATCCATTAAAAGCTCGAATCCACAGCAACAATTTTTTCAAACACATAAACGTGGGTCAGTTAGTGGCTGTCATAAAAGTTTGAACAAGAGAACCCTTCTAAGGAACGTCTCGCAACACCGCGAGAAGCACCGCAGTGAATTACAACATTTCACAAGAAATGCCAATTTGGTTCAACTTTTTAAAACAGTGTTAATTGTACTTGTTAAGTGTTTACAGTCTTCTGCTTGAGCAATTCCTTTTTTCCTCGAGTTCTTTGTAAAAGATTTCGAAAGCTTTTATTTGTACGTTTACGGTTTCTTTTTCAATATATTTTTTAAAATTAACCTGTAAATACTGATAAACATATTTCTTAAATTATAAGTAGTTACTGACCTTCAGTGATCATGGTGCCCGATTTATGCCTGAAACGAAACAATTCCAATTACATAATTATCCAAATTTTAACACATAAAATACAACAATTTCTAGTTATTTTTCGATGATTCTAGAACTTTCTGTTTTCCTAAAACTTTAAACAAAAGTTTTGTTTTTTTTATATTTCAAGTTCTCGTGAATGAATTAAAAAAAAACTTTCGTTTCACTATTTTCGGATCTTTCAAAGTACAATATATCAAAAATTCAACTTTAAATTTAAAAAAAATTTTTCTTGGACTATGAGGGGCACATAATTTATTAAATCTTTTTTGATACATATTTTATTTAATTTCGAATAATTCCATGCAGTCCTAATTATTCGATATCTTCACGAACCATAATATATAAAGTACCTATAGGTACATAATTCATGGAAAAATCAGACTATCAATTAAAAACTTATCAAACAAGGATGGCATTCTATGGATTTTAAAATATCAATTTATGGATCCCATTCAGTATGAAATGGGGGTCACAACAATACCTTCATAGAGCTTCCATTTCAAACAACAATGGATTGTAAAGACAAAAGCCGGTTTATTTTGTCACACTAAAACAAAGATATTATAAAACGCGCAATATCTGAAAACTTACGCTTGAAGTACTTAGAATATAAGAATGATTTTATATGTTGTTTCTAATTTCAAATTATTAAAATATTTTCGACGTCATAAAATTGACATATGTATTGAGAAAAAAGCCTTAACAACATTTGAAAGTTACATAATACCATTCTTTTGAAATATTAACAAATATCAAAATTCTATAGTTTCGATAAACATTGCAAGATAAAATAGACTATTTTTATAAACAACCAAGTCACTAAATCTTAACATAGGTGTCAAACAAACATATCAATTGTTGGCGTAATTAACGCTTTTAATAAACGATAGTTACACACGTACTACATATAATAAGAGCTCGTTCCCACTTGTCGGGTGTCGGATCCGTATATTAATCGGAAGTTATAGTGGCAGAACATTATATATGAAGCTATTCACACTTATCGGAAACCGATTTTGTGTCGGTTCCGACAAGAAATG
>DWAJ01005092.1:0-11975 GCA_018238005.1 Eurema mandarina | reverse complement strand
AATATCTAAAATCTACCTAAGACAATAGGCAATATTACCTACCTATTAGGTACTAGGTATAGACAAAATAGGAACTTACAGATACTACAATATTTAAAGTAGACCCTGGTCTATGCTACCCGTATGCTAAATTTTATATATATATAACGAGGATGGCACGGGGTTTCTTCATATCTCATCTTTATCGATTGCCCATTGAATGTCTGAATACGCCCAAATAGGTTCTATTTGACGTCCAGATATTCAGTTTCCGACATATATAAGTAGGTACCTACAGTAAAAGATAGAGCTACGGCATATTTATGGAACTTATAACCCTTACTGTACCTATGTATAAGGGGCATAAGTTCCATAAATATGCCGCGAATACAGTTCAACCTACATTTAGGCAAACTTGCTGTATAAGGAGTATAAGTTCCATAAATATGCCGCGTATACAGAAACCTACATTTAAGCAAACTTGTACCTAATAAGATCTGTTTTACTTTTTTATTAGCCCATTTGACAAGGGTATTGGTTTGGATACCTATTGGAATAATTTTATTATTATGTATGAAGTATTAAGATTCGGGAATAAAAAAATTATTCGCGAATATAAAAATTGGGTCGCATTTTTTTAATCCGCGAATACCGAGCTTTTGCTGTACTTACATTATAAAAAACTTTCAGATTTATAATATTAGTAAAAAATGTTAGCATTATCTAGTTACTGTTAAAATTTTTTCTGTTGATTATGGAATTTGAAAAGTTGTCCAGTCAAATCAGATTTAAGAGTGACACGATGACAGACTCAAAAACAAATAAACCGTACCTACCTCTTTATAAAACGTTCTACCTACCTATTTTTCTTAGGTAAATTTAATGTAGGTCCTACCTATTAAAGATAAAAAATATCCTACATTTTATTTAAATTTATACAATTTTGGAACCGAAATATAGGTAGCTATTGAAATGATGTCCGTGTATTGAATTTGAAATTGAAAACAAAATACTTAGATGGAAATTTTACAGTGAGTTACAAATGTTTTTCAACTTTTAACTACATTTAAGTATTCTTTTGTGGTAGAGCCATCTCTATATTTCTAATTATAGCTCTTTTAAGACATTATTTCGCCCTTACATTTTACATTAAAAATTGTTACATTATAGTAAAACAACTAACATATTACGCGTTTACAATGTTATAAGTCTAAAGTAAACCTATAAGATTATGAAATCATATTTAAAAAAAAATAATAGCGAATTGTTTCTTTAAGCTTCATTTAGACGTTAAAATTACGACACGTTGAAGCTGTCCCGTTTAAGACCCATCGTTATTAAAGCATTGCTTCATTCCAATAATCAGCTGTCGGATAGAAATATCTCTTTCCAAAGCAAAATACGCCTACTTTGACCACGGCAATTGTTTCAAAAACTAAAATGGCGAAGTCGTCAAACAACCAATAGGAGGCGGGACCATCTCCCCTTTTCGAGCAATCCCATTGGTTAATTCCAGAGCATCATTAAAACCGACCAATCACAACCAAGAAAGGAAGTTTGAGTCAATCCAGTACCATTTTTGCTGTCGGAACGGACGCACGTTTTGGCGCGTAGCGAGCTTTTGAAAATCACGTTTTTTTTCTCAATTAATAGTGTGTAATTGTGTCCGTTATAGTTGAGTAATACAGTGGCGTTGTGTGTTTCGTAAAAGCAACAGTTTTGGATGTAATTAGGTTAAAGAGCTATGGTAAGCGTTATTTTTAGATTTAGCCTGTTAAAGTTTCTGATGCGGGACCGTTCTTAATTTAGACTAGATGGCAGCGCGAAGTCTTCCTTATTATTGTAGACGACTAAAGACTTGTGTTTAAATAAGCAGGTCAATTGTGTAGGTGTTCTAAGTCTTTAAATCATTTCATAGTGTAGAATAACCTTCCCGTCTGTGTCAAAGCATGCTTGTATTAAACTACGCCACAGATTTTAAAACGATAAACATTATTAACAATATTACGTAGTATAAAAAAGCATATAACGGTCGAAATGAGAAACCTTTTTTGAATTCGTTTAAAAACAAAGTCGTTTTCTTCTGTATGTCCGTTATGGATGCTTAAATCATTTAAAATTACGCAACCGACTTTTATGCGGTTTATAATATAATATATGTACCTATAATAAAGAAAGAAAGAAGGTTTAAATGTATAATGAAGAAAACCAGGGCTGGTCGCTTATAAGTTAATAACGAAATCGTTTAAATTTTTTTATAATATGTTTGTTATAAGTGCGTAGGTACGAAGAGAATGGCTTGTTTGAAAATAACGTCCGAAATTTAAATCTTTATTATCCGTTTTATTTTTGTTTGTTGAGTAATTTTTGTGTGTCAAGCGGCTTGTTTTGATTTTACGAGTTAAAAATAACATTGCATGGGTTTTGATGGGCTATGTTTTACCGTCGGCTTCGTGAAGGGAACATTAAGTTAGGTTAGGTAAGTGTAGTCTTATCTATACTTAGGTACTAATATTATAAACTAGCTGTTGCTCGCGACTTCGTCCCCGTCGGATCTATTTCTATTATATTGTTATAGTGAGTCAATCTTAGAAGATAGACATATACTGTCGCGGACTTTTTTTTAGATCATTTAAAGGGAAATCATTCTTTCATACATATTGTTTTTGTATCTTAAACCGTTTTCGCAGCGCACGCAAAGGAAGCCCTCAAAGATGAATAATTTTCCCCGTTTTTTTCCATATTTTCCATTATATCTTCGCTCCTATTAGTCGCAGCGTGATGTTATGTAGCCTAAAGCCTTCCTCGATAAATGGTCAATTCAATAAAAAAAGATTTTTTTAATTCGAACTAGTAGATCCTGAGATTAGCGCGTTCAAACAAACAAACAAACAAACAAACAAACAAACAAACAAACAAACTCTTCAGCTTTATATATTAGTATAGATAGATTATTTTGTTTAAATTCAAGATTCAATTCTATTTTGCATCCATTCTATTAAATAATCTTTAAATTATATTTAAAAAATATATATATTTACTTTTAAAACAAGAATTATCACTGTATACCACAATTTTGTCATAAAAAAATAAATAAAAAAATAAAATAATCGTTTATTACTGTTAAAAATACAAAATGAAGAAAATAGAATAAAATAGATAAACAGGAAAATAACTTAATTTTCTTGTCTCTTTAAATCAAACTGTAGTTTTAAATTGTGTACGATATTTATTTGATTTAATAAGAGTAATATCAAACTAATTATTTAATGAATGAGTCGCCATCTAAGAAAAACTCATAAGAAGGTGATCATGTAAATGTGCGATACTACTGTGCTAAATTCGTAATTGAGGATGTTTACGCTTGAGAATCGTTCATGATTATCTGTGACAAAATGAAGGTATTTTCGCCTCGAAACTATTCAGGATGTGTGCGATTTTGACAAGCGACGACTGTATGTTACTGAATGAGTATTTTTAGACAAGGTCGTCTTGTTGTCATGGAGAACGCTAAAACTCAAATTAAAACACAAAAAATGTAGAGTATATTACATTTTATATTTTGCAGCTATGCACTTGCGATCAAGGCAAAAAGATAATAAACAAGCACTTTGTTTCTTTTGTTTGAGTAATTTTAGCTTCGTGCAAAGCATTTATATTCTGTTAATATAGAAAAGAAGCTTCATGAACATACACGTATCTTTAAATATTACCTAACCAAGACCGTGTTAGCTCTCAGTCTAAGAGTGGATAAAATATATCGAAATATAGGTACATACTTCGAATCATCTCGAACTAAACACACTGTTAGTATTTTATATTAAAAAATATTAATTAATGAAATATACGGAAAAAAGATAGAATTAAAAGATCAGGTTAGTGAATATATGTTGTGAGCAGGTAGGAACAGCATCAGAAAGAGCGCCATGTGGTCAGGTAACGCCAGCTGGAGAAGCTATTTTGGTGTTCGGTAGCAGGGCCCGGCAGACCGACACCAGACGTCGCCGCCGCCCCCGCGCTCCTCTTACCTCTAAAAATAGCCGCACTGTGCATTCTTGGGCGAACAATGTCGAATTTTTCTCGAGTATGCGCATCTACATTTGTTTTGCCCCTTAAAACGAGCGCAGCCTTCTAGCCTGCAACTTTCATAGCACTTTAATATGCGATCATGTAATACGACATGCGGCATCATATGTAAATGTGAAAAAATTTAAATATAAGTGGTGAGCAAGCCGGTCGTGCTATCGTCAGTCCGATTTTATCAGAACCGGTTAAAGATATGCGAATATGTATAAACACTTTTGTTTATACTCACTTTTACAGTATTTTTAAATACCTGGAAAAATAGTTACACGTCCGTTCGCCACTGTGCGAGCACGGGTATAAATATAATTGATAAGAATATTAACAAATTAGCTGCGCTTGATTACGCTTTGTTCTTGAATGTCCTCACTGACGCTTTACATGAGTCACAAAAACATGAGGTATTTTATATGTTATGGATAATAAGCTTAATAGGGATAATGCACTTTCGTGATAAATGGCAACATATTATACACACGTGGCTTCCTTATTGTAGCCCTCACCTCTTGGAGGTCGTTACGGTTGAATAACATAGACACGTGTAATTCTATTTTTCTGGGATCCCGTTTGATATCGACTATCGAAGTACTATGCATAGGATTTGAATAAAAAAACACTTGAAGGTGAATACACTTGACAAAATTACTATGTGATCAGATGCAGAATGTTGAATAACTGACGAAATTTTGTCGGGAGGTTGAGTAAACACATAATATAGACATAAACATGATATCGCTCATGAAACATTCGCGCCGTCGAAAGCTAAACTAATATTTACACGAAATAGTTTGAGTAATGCAATTCTTTGTTTTAATTGCCATCAACTTCCTTACCCCAGGAAGAGACAAACGATTATTTCTAACTATACTAGTTTATGTTATAAACTAATATTTGGAATCAAAATTATATACATATTTGTTTTAGTTATATCCTGCTTTTATTATAAGTATTATATTCTCTATCACAAAATGAAAAACAACCTGAATAGAAGAAGAGCCTTTGGAGATATATCTCAGGTTACAAAAGATCCAATCTTTAACAAAAAGTCAATAATTACTTTTAATACAAACTTGCTTTGTAAGAAAATATAAAAAGCAAGTTTGTTAAAATAATGTTTAATCACATTTTCCTATAGATCTTACCCAGGTATTGTAGTTTAAAAAACTATTGATTGAATCGGACCCAGAAATATGGTTAAATGCATCCTATTTCTTATTCATATTCAAATCCAAAACCTTAGTGTGTTTTTATCTTACTTAGTTTTTCAATTATAGCATTTTATTAATTTAACTACTTCTTCATATATCGAAAACTTTACTTCATTCATATAACGAAAACTCTCAAAATTACTGAGTAGTGCTTTCGCTCTATACATGCAATTACATGTGCAGTGCCAGAAAATTATCAAATGTTTTTCTTAAAATTGACATTGATCTAAATGTCGCACTATGCCTTGTATTTGAAAAATGATTATTATAATAATTACCATAAAGGAACAAATGAAACTTACCAACACCAAAATCATATAAACCTATCTCCCATTTATAAAAAGTGAAACGGACAAGTTGATTCTAGTCCTATCGAATTGCCTTACTAATTTTAGAACGCAGACGTCATTTTTAGACGGAAAGGAAAAACATCTCAGCTTACTTTAGCGTAAGTGGTATACTCTTAACACTGCAAAATAGGACTAAATTTGTCAATATTATTCTGTTATGTTCCATTAAAAAGAAATAAGTAAACTAAATGGTAGGTTTTTTTCCTTTTCGTTTCCTTTCTGTTATCTAATATTAAATATATTTTACACATCACATGTACAATATCAGTAATCACGATCTAATTAAGCGATACAGCGGCTAGTATCCATTCAGGTATGAGACTTCGACTTGACTTCATTGGATTTGCGACGAATTCATTTCTCAGTAAATTACAAATCTCAGATGAATCGTAGGTACTGTACTAGCTGTGCCCCGCAGTTTTACCCGCGCAGTTCCTGTTCCCGCGGCAATACCGGGATATAAAGTATCCCACGTTTTAATCCAGGATATCATCTATCTACATAGCAAAGTTCAACTAAATCGGTTCAGCCGTTTTTACGGAATAACACATTTACGGAATAATAAAAAAAAGAATAACAAACATACATCCATTCATCTCACAAACTTTCACATTTATAATATTAGTAGTAATAATAGTATTTAATTGTGGTGTTAATGAATGTTGGGGAATGCTTCCAGGGTGGTGGTGGGCGGGCGCATGCGTCGGCGGCGTGGTTCTCCTGTGCACCGCGGGCGCGCTGGCCCGCCCGCATCTGCGCCGGCGCAGCGCAGCCGCCACAGCCACCGCAGCCAACCCCGTAAGTTACCATATTAATCACTTCGCATGTTCATTTACGAATAATAAGTGATAGTCATAATAATAATAAAATTAAAAGAATTATTCTTATGTATATACTTTGTACCGTAATTAAATCGCTCAATTTCACCCTCAAAAAAATCCTTCATTTTGAAGACTTTTTTTGAGGACAAACAATCGCCACAATAGTAATATTTTAAATATTAATCAGTACGCGATGAATTCATCAACTCTAAAAATAGTCATTAAAATATGACCTTATTTTTAATTGCGATAAATAATATCTTGTGAAAAATCTCAATATGAAAATATAAAAACTACAAAAACGGACATCTTCGTTATCGTGAATTTCATATTTGTAATCACACTTAGTCTTTTTATGATAAACTTCAAAAATTATATTAGTCAACCATTTAATAAAGAAAAACATTCATTAATCAAAAATTCATTAGTCATTTATAAGTTTTCTGTTTTTATAAAAGACTAATAAACTATAAATATTATTACATTCTAATTACAGTATTGTACATAAACTCTACATTTTATTTATTTTTTAATTTTTTCGATATACACAGTCGTTCATAAAGCGTACACATTAAACAATATTCATAACTTTAGTTGAAGCGTTAGTTTGTTTACTAAATAACTTAATTGGCATTGGGTTCGTCGGAACTTACTGAAAAGACGATGTCAAAAATTCCCCCGCATAAAGCATTATTTACCTGAAAAAGGAATTGCATGTTATGAAAATTGCTCCTTTTCATTTCCGCCTAAAAAAATCTTATACAACACAATATTTTTCACCAAAACAACAATTACATTTTAATGTATACTGTATATTAATTATTAACTCTACATTCTAGAAATTGATACATCAAAAATACAGTCAATGTGCAATATGCATAATGTGAAATAGATAAAATTAAAGGCCTTTCCCCTGATTCACACTCTTCTGCAGGCTTAGATCGGTATAACAGCATTGCAATTTTTTTCGGTCATGTTTTTGGTTGTTACGTACAACTGTCGAGTAAAGCTCAATCATTGAGCAATGCCAACCGTCTCGTCTCACGAGCCGACAAAACGCGTCATCGCTTACTATTACAATTATAGGTGCGCATACATAAATGTGTCGGTAGCAGCAATCGAGCTACGCTGGCGTGTGTGCGCTCTCATATCTACACACATGAGACGCACACTGACATGTAGGTCGGCACACACGCGGCAAGTGGTCGTATAATCACACCTTCCAATTGAGCACACTAGGGTAACTAGACAGAGCGTGCGCGCGTGTGAGTGGTCGCGTACGACGCGTCGGTGTGTGCGCGCCATCGGGGCAGCCGGTGCACCGTCGCCCGCCTTCTCCCCGCTACGCGACTACGAACACCGCGGCGCGGCGCGGCCGCGTCCGCGTCATTGAACAACAAGACTCGCTCGATGGCAGCCGTATTACTGCCAATATGATAAAAAGAGTTCACAGCAACTCTACAAAATTCGCGATAGTGGAATTTATATGTTATCTTTGTTTTATAAATTATTTATTTTTATAGTGTTATTACATTAAAAACTATATTTTATTTATTAGTGAATGATAGTTAATTTTTGTAAAAGCGCTTTACGGGTGTTGTAATCTCCGTGTATTGCCCTGTGATTGTTTTGTTTAAAATATTCTAAGCTTTACAAAGCAAAGTTATAATGTGTGTGGCAGTGTTGTAACCAGCAATCTCGTTATACCATGATAGTGTAATCGATTCGTTTACAAGTGACTCTGCGTGTCATCGGGGACGAAACAAGCATAATTCTGTTGTCTGTAAAAACATACATCATTGTGGACAACACTGATTCAAATAGTAAGTAGATGGGCCTGAGCGATGTGTAATATAAACATGATAATACTCAATCCTATAATCCAATGTACTATAAAGTCAGACTAGGTAGGTTGGTGAGAAGTTAAAATGCAGTAGGTAATAAAACAAAACATGTGTGAAAGCTTTCGCAAGAAAGAGCAGCAGCCTGTAGAAGGAATGAAAGAAAGATGATTGCTTACACTGGAAACGAGTGAGGCCCGACCGCCCGAGTCGCAGTCGGGCTGCTCCGTGCTCGGGCAGCCGCGAGCCGCGAGCGGCGAGACGGCGGGAGCGTGCCAAGTGATAAGAGCCGCGCCGAATGCCGAATGCCGATAGCGACGTCACGCCCAGACGTTGTTTGTGTGAATTTAAATAAATTTTCATGACAGACAGTTCCGTAATCACATCTTGCGATATATTCGTGACATGCCAACTCGATAGTGTTACTCTTGCAAATATATCGAAATAATGTTTAACAATAACATAATTATATCGCAAAAATTACTCTTAAGTACGAATTAAGATCAACAAAAAATATTATACTACACTCCTCAACATAACCTAATTTAACTTTTTTGAGTATATTCTCATCATAAAATTATAGTAGACCTATGTTGCCTTACAGAAAAAGTATATATTTTGTATGAATATTTACATAATATCAAAAGGACTCGTGTACAACGCCGTAAAACATAAAACAGTAACAAAACAGTAGGGTAATAGAGTTTATTTTAAATAAAAATCACTTAGAAACAAAATTTTTAAGGCTAACATTCCTAGAGATAAAAACTCCCGTTTATTATTGAACACACATGGTAGATTTATTGATATTTATTTATTACACACTAATTACTTTTGACGTACTTTTTATTAAGTCAAACAAAAACTTTTCTGTATATAACCAACACGTAAACTATTAACTATGCATATGGGTTAATACTGTACTCTTGAATAGATTACGTATAAATAATAAAAATACCAAGTGGTTTTTTTTTTAAATGACACTACTGTACTTGTCTTTTTAACGTTTAACATAATTTTGTTAAGGTTTTACTGCATAGTACCGACAAAACAAATTTCATACATTATTGTTTGACTAGCTTCAATGTAGGTGTACGAACAAATGTTTTTATAATACAAACCAATTTTTAACAAAAAATCGAACATTATTTAAATACTAATACTGTCTCTGATTTAGACTTCTCAAAACTAAAGTATTATATGTTTCGTAATCAACGAATATGTACTTAAAATATGACAATATTTTATGTGCCATCGTGTAATTCTATGCACAAAAAGAACTGAAAACTGCATTTTCAATTCTTACTTAACGAAATGCAGTTCTTCACTATCGCTTTTATTATTATCTGAAGTGCTATCTCTTTGATAATATTAAAATAAGCCTTGAATGATCTCAGTTGTGTAGTGACTTGGTCAGTTCAATTAGTTTTATTTTTCCTTAATAATTTCTTATTTATTTGAGGCCTTAATGGCTGGTATGTGTTTTATGATGGAGCCGAGGATCACATAAGTGAGAGCAGTGTGTTGTGATTTACAGATGCTCTCGGTACAAGTGCCGGGGTGCGCTGGCATGGAGCGGCTGGGCGCGCCTGGGGGACCGCGCCTACGGCACGAGCACAGGCATCATCATTCTTCGCTGTGAGTCTTACATTTTCGCTTTATATTCCACGTAAAAAACTTCAGACTCTTTTATTTATTTTTTAAGGGACGCCAACATTGATATAACATTTACAAAAGTAAAAAAAAATCATGCAAAACATTCCAAACAAATGTAGCCACACTACAGGCGTCATCACATGCACACAAATATATTTAAAATTTAGAATTACATTTAATTACAAAAATGGTCTCTCACGTTGGCGTCAAAATCCTAATCACACAAACAAATCGTGGTATAGTTAAGGCTTGGCGACAAAACTACTAGTTGTTTATTAATTTAAAGAAATTCCTAATGAACCAGGTGCTACGTACGTACTATCAAAGCATTGTATCGAAAAATACTTACTCATTCTAACCTTTGAACGGTTACGCTTAAAGGCACCAAAATCATGTGTCCCCACTTTATCTTTGAATAACTATGTTTTTGATAGCGTCAGACAAAACAATCAGATACCAACGCCAGAACTAACATAAACGGGTATAACTTTTCTTTAATATAAGAGCTGTTTTAAGGACATGTTGCCGATTTCTTATATAGAGTCAATATTATTTATAATACATCGGCTTGATGTGTGATGAATTAATAAAACATTAAGTCCTCATTTTCTCTTTCAAATATATACTTACAATATATGTAGGTAGATACGCCATTTTTATAGCTTCATATGAGTATCTAAGGGGCGTAAGAATTTAAACACTGCGTTATACACATAATCAACTCTTAAAATACAATACTCTTGATCTTCATCCCTCAATAACAAAAGTGAGCAACCGCTTAAATCCCCTCTTCCAGTGACATTGTCTAGTGCCCATACTACCCTTCTCTACCTATAACTGAAACAAATGATATATATGATATTTTAAACAGAGTTATTTTTAAGTAAATAATAAATCATCATTCTATTACCATTATCGGCAGACAGATATGTACATATATGTATCACTATAGCATACACTTTTAAAAGATACGGCGGTACTGTACATTCGTTATTAAGCACCTTTATAATCTTAGGTCAGACATACCATTAAAATAAAATTATCTAGCGTATTAATTGTTCCAGAAAAGTTGTGGTCAAAACATTAATTAAAAGACAACACAAAACTAATATGTATTCCATGTATTTAGGCTGCGGTTTCGAAACAATAACATACCCACCAAATAATTTCCAAAGATAAATATTTAGTAGTATTGAAAATATTTACTTACTTACATTGTATAATCACATTGTATGCTGCGTGTAATTTAATATTTTAGAATTAAATTATACTATAAAATAAAACATTGCAAATAAAGAGTACTTTTATTTTCAATCTCAATAAAATAAAAAAAAATAAAAATATAATTTAAACTTATTTGGGAAAAATTAAAATGTGGTCCGCTACTTCCACTTATATCAATCGACCAGAAATATACATTGTATTAATCCTATTAAGTAAACGTATAATATCTCGTTATATTACTGCGACAGACAAAAAATTGCACGCTAGAATTTCCGAAGTCACGTGTTGTTATTGATAAGATATTTCGATGTACATAATACCTATCATTTTTTCTGCAGTCACAATCAGACTATATCTTTAGTAGTAACTGTAAAGAAAGCTACACGCCTTCTTTAAAACAAAGCAGAATTTATGACTACTTTAACAACGAAAAGAACAACAAAGGCAAGAATTATATAAATATGTAATTATCAAATTATTATCTTTTCGTCATATCATATCGCT
Source organism: Eurema mandarina (assembly GCA_018238005.1). Classification (NCBI taxonomy): domain Eukaryota; kingdom Metazoa; phylum Arthropoda; class Insecta; order Lepidoptera; family Pieridae; genus Eurema; species Eurema mandarina. Next base: position 309 of record DWAJ01005092.1, on the reverse strand, counting down.
ATTAAGATAGATAATTAGATTCTTGTATATTATATAAACTTTGTTTTTTAAACGACGTTTTATAAAAACGAATGTGGCAAAACTTTACGACATTTTAATCCATACTTCCATACTAATATTACAAATGCGAAAGTAACTGTCTGTCTGTCTGTCATTCCATCACGCTAAAACTACTGAACCGATTAGAACGAAATTTGGTACACAGATAGCCTGGGGAAGGACTAAGGCTACTTTTTTTTTAAATCAATCCCCAAAAGGTTGCGCGAGGGGTTGAAACTTTTTATAATTTTACGCTTTCACGGCCAAACC
>DWAJ01005091.1:0-11977 GCA_018238005.1 Eurema mandarina | reverse complement strand
GTACAAAGATAGTCTTAAGTCTGGGGAAGGACATAAGCTGCTTTTTTTTTAATCAACCCCCAAAAAGTTGCGCGAGGTTTTTTTTTTATTTTTTTATTTTTTATTGAGGTGTTGAAACTTTATAATTTTACGCTTTCACGGCCAAACCGCTGAACCGATTGTAATGAAATTTGGTACACAGATGGTCTAGAGCCTGAGATAAAACATAGGCTACTTTTTAACTGAAAAAAAGGGTTATAAGGGGGAAGGGGGGGTCAAAGTTTATATGAAAGTCCACGCGGACGGAGTCGCGGGCAACAGCTAGTATTATATATTGATATATAGTTAGGTGTAATTTTCACTTTATATAAATATATTAAGCAAAACTTAATATATTTAATTAACATTCTAGTCTTCTCAACCGCACCTCTGCAACTACGCATTTCTGTTCGACGTCCAATGCAAGTCCCTACTGCTCAAGATAGACCAACAGCTCCAAATGCAAATGGCGATCAACAGAGCGGCTACACAAATATTCACGAGACTGTTCGTGGACCCCACCTATGAGTATCAAAGGGACCAGTTCTTGAATCTAACCGTTTCGAGAAATCATATCGTTCGAGATACTATGCTACAAATAAGTAACCATGATAGTTCGCAGCTGAAGAAACCCCTCAGAGTAAGTGGGCATATTTTATATATGTATTGAAATTTTTATCTATATCCATATAATATCATCATAGTGTTTTTATTTAAAAGAAGTTGCTTCTCATGTGTTCCCATATAAATTAAGTCACAATTGGTTCATTTATCGTTAATATTATAGCTTAATATTAATTTATTAAATTTATGTTAATTTTTTTTTAAATATTTATTTATTTATTTATATTCTATTTACATTAATACAGTTTCCCACAAAACCAGTTTAATGGTTTGACTGTGAGTGAGTCGCAAATCATATACAATTAAACTCAAACAACGAAATAAACATATTATAAAACTAAGTAAGGAATATTTTAATATTGCTTACTCAGCTTTGGTACATCAAATAATAGTTTTTCACTTTCTTTTTAAATTTCCAAGTATTATTTTCAACCCTGATGTCCGCCGTAAAACTGTTTAATAAATAAGGCAAACGTTTACATAGATTAATCCAATATCATTAATATTATATTATATTGTAGTGCAGTATTATATTGTAGTGCTAATAAAAAATCAATAAACAATACTGGATCTGAAAACTATATGAAATAACTATGTTTTAGGTAGAATTCGTGGGCGAAGAAGCTGAAGATGCCGGTGGAGTGAAGAAAGAATTCTTCTTATTATTGCTCAAGGAAATATTTGATCCCGTCTACGGAATGTTTATACAATCAGAAGAAACTAATATGATTTGGTTCTCAAATAATCCATTTGAAGACGATGTTATGTATTACTTAATAGGTGAGTACATATTTATTCGTGTTAATTAATAAACTAAGGGTCTGGCAATCCGAAAAAAAGTAGAAACCGTGATGAAATAAATGAAGGTTTACATTTTTATTTGTTTTATTTTTTCTTATCAATAAGACCTCTTTGACTAATCTAATCTATGTTTTATTATTTATGAAATATATTGTCTATGATTTAACAAAACATAAACAATGCAATAATTTCAGGCGCTATATACGGCTTAGCTATATACAACTCCATCATAATCTACGTGCCGTTCCCGCTAGTGTTGTACAAGAAGCTGTTAGGCGAATCGGTGATGTTGGACGACTTGTCCGATCTGTACCCAACACTAGCTAATAGCTTGAAAAGTTTATTGGATTATACCGATGATGATGTAGAAGATGTAAGTAATTTGGTTTAATTACTTCAGTATTAATATAAATATATATATTTATATACCTAGCTGGCCTGATACGTCTTAGTTCACGCTGTACCTATCCTACCCGTAACCTGCCTCTTTTCCGCCTAAGAACAAGCCTCGTACTGCAAGGAATATTCTTAAAACATATACATTGAAATCGGTTCAGCTGTAAACTAATGCATGTAAACTTATGCACTTGGAAACACCTTTAGCTATTCATTTCCTATTTAAATATGCCAACAGTAGATAACATTAGGCAAATTTACAATATATGTTCTAATTTAACAATCCACATTTTGGTATGTGCCATTATGTTTTGTTTTTATAAATAAATATTTGTACTACCTATATCGTATTGCAGTATAATTTATGTAACAATTAACCAATTCCCTTAACAGGTATTCAGTCTATGTTTCGCGGTGAACACAGTAGTGTTTGATCAAATTCAAGTGCATCCGTTGAAGGAAAACGGTGAAAATTTGGCCGTCACTCGCGACAACAAGGCGGAGTACGTCGAGCTCTATGTGGACTTTTTGCTCAACAAATCTGTAGATAATCAATTTAAGGCATTCAATCAGGGTTTCCAGAAAGTAAGTAGCTGCATATTAAAATACCACAGTAACACATTTATCATAATATGTAAAGTTAACTGTTAAAATGCCCTTGTTTTAAATATTTTAAAATAATTGTAAATGTATAGAATTATTTTAAAACAGATCTTTGTCATTGATTATCCGATTATAATTATTTTACTTTTTGTAGTCCAAGAAAGAGAGCTTTATATACGAATTTTAGTTAAAAACTTGAATTTTTGACGGATGATAATGATAACTTTACCAAATCTTAAGTTGATAAAATGTTAGCTTCTAGCCACCCTATCTCGGTTAATTTTGATTTTAGCTAAATAATGATATATGTCATGTTAATGTGAAATTTTATGTTCTAAAACTTTCATAAAAGGTATTTTTTTATCACAAGATCTCGTGGATGCATTTAAAAAAGACTCACTATGCGTTTACGGATCTTTCAAAGTACATTATATGAAAAATCCAAGTTTTTATCTGAAATTCGTTTAGGCACTTGTGTTGTTAATATTTTACTTGTTAGGGATCTGTGTTGTTTATTTAAAAGCACTATTAATTTAAAGGCACACATACTATAATCCTATTCCCAGTGATATTTTAAATCGGAATCACTTTTGTGTTTACATAAATTTTAATATTAAACTGTTATTTATAGGTATGTGGCGGTAGAATAATAAAATTGTTCAGATCGCACGAGCTGATGTCAGTGGTGATTGGCAATGAGGAGTATGACTGGGACGTGTTCGAGAGTAACTGTGAATATAAGAACGGGTACTCCTCCTCCGACGCACAAGTCAGGTATACCAGATATTCATATTAATAATATTGACTTAGTAATTTGTTTTTAGTCAAAAATATTTCTCAGTAAACATTCTACAAATTTACAATAGAGCAGTGTCCATAAGAGGTTTCCCTGTGTACCTAGTTGAAGATTGGCTCTTTAAAGATTTAAACATTATTATAACATTTATTTCAAAATTCCGTGTGAAATTGTTTAGTGTCTGGAATATGTAATATGTCTTTGTGTATTTTAGATCATACCTAACAATATAGTATGTAAGGTTTCATGTTTATATTACAGATGGTTTTGGGAAGTATTTCACGAGCTGCCGCTCGAGGATAAGAAAAAGTTCCTACTGTTTCTCACGGGCAGCGACCGAGTCCCGATTCAGGGCATGAGGGATATTAAAGTAAGAAACTTACTTAACTACTTTAACTAATGTTTCATATTCAACAACGCATCAAGCTTTTTTATTTATAATAAGTATTTAGCTAAAACCGTCGGGGTTTTTTGCAGAAATAGTAGAAAAAATAAAATCCCCAGAAATGTTTTAATTTACTTGTCGACCATAACGTAAAATAAACACTCATAACTTCTTAATAAGATTGAAGGTTGAATTTGTAACAAATTATATTTTTCTCTTTAAAGGTATATAGGTAATATAAGATATATATTTATATCAAAAGATATGTATTGGTTGCATTTATTTTAATAAGTTAGATGTATAATGACATAGTCTACTATAGTCATCGCACGGGTTGCAGATACGGATCCAGCCGGTGGCGGACGAGCGCTTCTTCCCGGTGGCGCACACGTGCTTCAACCTGCTGGACCTGCCGCGCTACAACACCAAGGAGCGCCTCAAGTACCACCTGCTGCTCGCCATCCAGCAGACGCAGGGCTTCTCGCTTGTGTGAATCCACCTTTCACCCCGATGACCCGTCGAATGCTATTTTTATGTACAATCGAAGCCTCGCGTGTCCAACTGCATTTTTTTGTTTGAGAATCTTACCTCATGTTAAAATCCTTTTAGGAGTATATAGAAAAAATTTAACGTTTAAAGTTTGGAAATTGTTTACATGTGAAATACAGTGTTGACCGGTTAAAACGCTTTGTCCTATTTTAGTGAGATATTTTAACAAAAGTAAACTATGTAGTCGCCATATTAAAACCGACCACGTGCCAAAAGTCAAAACAGTTTTACCGACTTTAAACAGGTGCGCGTACGTCTCAAATAATTCTGGACGTGTTATAAGTGTTATATTAAATACGAATTAATACTCGTGCGCGGAGTGATTAATGTATCGTCTCATTATTGCTATACTACATAATCTGTCATTTATTTTAAAACTAAATATTTTATTGTGTCTCTCTGTAATGATGCCATTGTCACAAAGATCGGAACAGGTGCAAATATAGCGTCATGTTTAAATATACCTCAATGATATTTTTGTACGCGAAATCTGTCCTAGTCTAAGAGGTGGTGAGATGTGAAACACAAATACTGTATGTGTTTAAAAATTTCTATTTTGAAAAAAAAAGTTAATCTACTAGGAATCATATAGTACAGGAGACCATATTAGATCGACTTTCGCCGATCTGACCTTCATGATTTTTTTTACGTATCTATATATATAAAAGAAAGTCGTGTTAGTTACACCATTTATAACTTGATAACGGCTCAACTGATTTGGCTGAAAATCGGTGGGGATGTAGTTTAGAACCAGGAGAAGGACATAGGATACTGTTTATCCATTCTTTTTTATGAAAGTAAACGCGGACGGAGTCGCGGGCAACAGCTAGTAATTTATAAAAAATATGCCTACAATGACTTGCCTATCGAAAAGTGTTTTAACAGATAGAACTCGTTATCTTAAGTGTTAAAGGTTATGAAAAAAAAATTAATTATATTAAAAATAGCTTCAAACACTTCGTAAAGCAAATCATTATAAACATAGTTGTTTATAAATATATTATACTTGATAAAAATATGTCTCATCTAGTACTCAGATCGTTGTAGGTCGATCTAATACAATCTCCTCTACTATCGGTATAACATACATAGTATTTTGGTTACAAGATTTTTTATATAAAAAAAATAAAATTTTGCAATCGAAATAGAAGTAGTCTTTGTATTAACAAAGTGTAACTTCATGCACGACAGCATGACTATGTACACCGTGTATTCTAGCTGTATATATGATTTAGTCACTTTAATAAGATGGTGATTCAAAGAACTCAAACTATTCAGACAAACAGTTTTCATGAGCACCTTAATGTATCTTTTAATATTTTTTTTAAAACACGTTTGACGAATTTTGAGGCACTTATGATATTGTTGTAAACAAATAGACTGAACAGTCGCTAGTTGACAGAATTATCTAGAAACGCATTATAAAAAAAAGTTTGTTATGTTTCACATATTTTCATCATTATAATTAATTTTATGTTTTTACGTTGATGCGTTTTTGGGAAAGTTGTATTAATGTTATTATGTCATAGCAGGACTTTATGCATTTATTGTTACTATCTATACAAGTATACATTTAAATTGTTTTGTATCATCAGAAAATTATTAACGATCGTAATATAATGTAAAGATATAATTATGATTAATTGCTGGTAATCGCTGTGATATATTTTAATAAAACAATTGGAGACAATATAACTCGCTTTTGGTAAAATGTTATAATTTATTACTTGTACATATGTACATAAACCGACTGTTATTTGGGCTAGTTCGCTTGTTTCGAAGCATTTTGAATGCACCTCAGTTGACGCTACGGTGTGGTTTGAACAAAAGTGTATCATAATATATTATTTTCGTATGAGATGGCGTTTTATTGATGGTGCAACTACAGAATGTCCTCATACACAACGTTCACAGTTTTTTTGCCACCGCCGCGGCGCCGCAACTTAAAATTTGTAATATCTTCGGAACTATTTACTTAAACTACATGCTGTAAAAAGCATATTGATCGATAATAAATGCACAATTTATTTAATGTACTTCATTGGATAAGGATCAATGCAGTATAGTTTTAAATCACTTCGTAAATAACCATTTTTTTAGTAAAGGATTAAAAATGGTGTTGGTGGGTTATTCCTAAGAGATAGACATATGCCATCGCAGACTTTATTGTAGATCTTTTGTAAGGTGGACAATACTGTAGTACAATATTTTGGTCTATCTCGTAGGAATAAGTCAACGTTTGCAATATAAGCGCAAAGAAACGTTCTTATTTATGACATCACATTAGAAACCTCTAAATTTATCAGTCTCTCTATACTATATTATGCATGTATTATACATATAAACCTTGCTTAAGAATCACTGTTTCTATTAAAAAAAACTGCATCAAAATCCGTTGCGTTGTTTTAAAGATCTAAGCATACATAGGGACAGACAGACAGGGATAGCGACTTCGTTTTATACTATATAATGATAAGGAACAACTACTTATAGTTTAAGTATTCAATATGTGAGAGTAAAATCAATGCATGCTTTTTGATCATTTTTATTTCATTACCATAAATTTACATAATGAAATACAAAAAATTGTATGTATATACAAATAATTAAACATAATATTTGTGACTAGGTACGTTCACATAAGCTTAGCCAATAGTTTTTGTTCTATAAAAATATATTGCATAATATAATGAAATTATAATTTTGCTTAAATACTTCATAGGAATTTTCAGTTAAAAAGCATTAAGAAGCAGTATCGACAACAATCGTAGCTTAAATCCGCACATTGACACAAAAATATAAATTCGTATTCAAGATACAATCTGTGATCAGAAGTTGAATAATGACGTATGAAACTGTGTATTTATATGAGAGCTAGACTTACCGATATTTATATTAAATTAATGATATTAATGTAAAAATAAATTATTTCTAAAATTAAGTACTGAAGGTTTTTCGGTACATGCCCAAGGACTTTATTAGCTGTAAAGTCCACACAAGTACTATAAGTCCGAGCGATGGATTCAAATGGTCTCGTATGACTGATGTTTTCCTATCAAAGGCTAGTGAGGCATGATATGATATAAAGTGGAGAATAGTCTTCCTCTGATATGTAACGATATATGTCATTAATAAGATGATCGGCCCGAGAGATCTTCATAGTGCTGAGTGCCAGGCGGGACGCGGTAGCTCGTGTAGCTGTGGTTCAGGGCATGCTGCGAGAAGAACGAACTGTAGTCCTTCTTTACCTGAAAATAAAACTCTATTATAGAATATACGTAAAGCTGCATAAATATAGTAATGTGGTTCAAGATAATTGAGCCACAAACGCGTCTTTTATCCCAAAAATACTACTCCGCATAATTATGGTTAGGCACGTTTGTTCAGAGTTTACAATACTGTAATCTGAATATCCATTTCCGTTCTTATAATTGAATCATATTTTAACGTTATTACAATTTAGAATGAAGTATCCTTACAGATGGTATTTTTTACGTCACATCTATAACTAAACATTTTTTTATTTATTATTACGCCCCGTTCAGTACATGCAAAGTTTATACAATTGCTAAGCTACAAAGATAGAAATAAAGGTATGAGGTGTATTTAGCTTTTTAGTCAATTAAGTGATTCCAATGATTGTAAAATAATGCGAAGACTAGCTAGTCGCGTTAGGTAGAAATTTCTACTTTCTACAGACAGAAGATGGATAGCTTCTATCTAGTTAATGCAGCATTCGAACTAAACCACCCTCTGGGTCACCTACAAATAAGTAATACCATCCGGCATGTACCGAGCGAATAGGCGTCTAGACCTCGTTCATGGCAAGCAATTCGGCAAGCGAATATTGCCGCGGCTAGAACAGACACAACACTCAGTTCAGCGATAAGCTGGTGCAAATATTCTGATGTTTGAGATACCTTGGTAATTCGATTCGCGCGTTGAATGTGTTCATAAAGTGTTTGTTAGTTTGATGTAGGTATTCACAAAATGAAATGTAGTTCCAGTACAGTTTAAAAAAACTCTATGGAATAAACGACGTGCAAAATATGGGGAATAGGAAAAGAACACCTGACATTACATTAAATTAAGACAGTACACATATAATGAAAATCGTGGGCGTAACCCGGGGATAACGAACCATTTCTCATTCAGTGCAATTGTAAATGTTAATGAAATGCTCTAACCTTGCGTGGTCTGCAGGCAGGGCCCTTGGCTAATTGCCTCCTTGCCTCGTTTTCGGCGGCCACTGCTTCCTTTACAGATTGGGGTGGCCATTTCATGTCACCTCTCATGTTGATGCCTCCTACAACGCATTATATAAAAATGATAAAAAATACACAGACCAGTAAATGGGTTAAAGAGATACCTATAATTATATATATCGTCTTAGGGCTTGAAGAAATACCAGACCTGTATTTTGTGAAAAAGAGGTTCTTTGGTAATAGATTATAATTTATTGATAACTGTACCATCAGGTCAATAATTCTGATGAGTAACGATAAGTAAATATTTTAAAATTTCTTCGTAATAGTGTTGAATAATATTGCTTTAGGATGAATATAACGACAATAAAGGCCAACCTTGGAAAGACGCTGCGGCTGGCTGACTAGGGAACACCGGTGAGGGCGTCTGGTGGACAGGCTGTTGAGGACGCAATGTAATGGTCGTTGGCGGCGGCTCGAAGAACTTCTGGGGTGGCTGGTACACCGGCTCCGAGTACTGAGGTTGCGGCGAGTATTGCGACTGGGGCGAGAACTGCGGCTTCTGATTGTTCACCTGCAGGATCGAGAAGTATTATATATACATATAAATATATAAACTATAAACGTAATATTGGCAAGTCATTATTTTATAATTTATTCATAAGTCTATGTTAAATTTTGGCTAACGATACAATTATATTAATTTAGTTACTTATTTATTTTTTGTTATGCATGCTTGGAATAATTTATACTAACAATGATGATTAATTTGATGAAACAAACCTAAAGCGAATGCGCAGGTTGCAATTTTGTTGAAGTATTTATAGGTACGTGCTCATATTAAAAGATCAGTGTTTAACATTTTATCCATTCATTATATAAATAAATAAATAATGTATATATAGAATTATACCTAATAATCGTTTTTTAACATGAGTGTTATGTGATAACAAGCTTTGGTTAGCACTAGTGGGCTACCTGGGGCGAGGTAGGGGCCGGAACAGGCGCCCAACGGCTTTGCTGCTGGCGATAGGGCTGTGCCGACGGCGAAATCGGACCTGTTTGGATCTGGCGATATGTGGGGGATAAAGGAGCGGCGGTCACTCCAGGTCCGACTGGGATTAGTTTGCTCAACCCTGTAGTTTCTTGGCGACGACCTTCACAGAAACCAGGTTGTGGCTGCGGTTGGTGCGAGTACTGGTTTTGCGGTTGTGGGGCTTGGTAGGGAGCCTGGGTTTGGGAAGGAGCTTGATAGGACTGCGGCTGGACGGAGGGCTGTGGAGAATATTGCGGTTGTGATGGAGAATGCTGCGCGTTGTTGTAGAACGTTGGACTCTGTTGCTGGGAAAAAAGTGTCTAACTAAAAAGGACTGGCCAAATTCTGTACATATGCATAGTAAAATGTGTATTTTATATAAATATACATTTATGATATACAACATTCTTTATATTTCGAAGACTCGACAAAATAGTGTTTCCAAGGTTTTAAATTTTGTGAATCTAATTTTAATTTATCTTGTGCTAGATTCAATAGAGGCTAAATGGATATAAAACTTTATTAATCGTGTAATACACATCATTAATAGTATCCATTGTTTATATGTGTTTCTTCAGTACTTAATATTAATAAAGGTATGGATTAAGTTATAAATACTTAGGTAAATAAGCATATGTGTTGCATGCATATAATTACGTGTATTGATTCATTCACTTTATGTTTATGCTTTATGTTCTTCGCTATGTGCAGCATTTATAGCTTGATGTATATACAATGATTTAATTTAACCTAATTTACCTGTTGCGGCTGGTGATAGCCGTTCGTTTCGGGTGCGGGTGGCCACACTACTTTCTTTTGGCCTGCAACAAATGTGTTAAACTTTACGTGTGATCATATTTATTAAAATATACATAACGACTTTCGCTTTTCTAGTAACTAACACCTCAAGCATACAATTAAAAAAAACATTCTCTTTGATGTATCTTATCAAGAACTATTTTGGACCATTAGACTGTTCTGTATTCAACACTTTGGGACAATTATTATGACACATTCCGCTGTAAATAAGCCTGGCCACCGAGATATTGGCAACACGCCCGTAGATAAAAACTAGAATTACTATTCCAGATTAAAATTAATCAGAATTGAAAAAAAGTCTCATCTCTTTGATGCAACCTACCATTTTCTACTGATCATTTTGGAAGCGTTAGTTTCGTAGGTTTTTATTACATTTGTTTAACGACCCTCGAAGTTTTTCATTTTTCATTGTCTACATTTCAGCAGGTTTGTAAATATATTTTTTATTGCATAATATGTAGAGTAAATAATGTAAATTGTGTACGTGCACGAAAATTAGATAGTTGTCTCAATTAAATCAAGAATAATAACCGCTCATGAATTATTATTTTAATTGTTCATAAATAATAATGATTAAAGCCATATCATTTATTAAAAACGACTTACCTAACGAAATCTATTTTTTTTCCGCGGTATTCAAATTGAGTTATTAATTAGATTGGGTGGCGTTACACATTTAAAAAATTCCAAAATTGAAATAAAATATATGTTTGAAGTGTGAACTGTTCAGTACGCGAAACTCACGAGGGTGTCTGGGGTGTACCGCAGTTGCTCCTGCGACGTTCTGCTAAGGACTATCCAACTACTTGGCCGGGCTGCCAGGTGTGTAGGTGCGTGAATGACTATTGACTTCTGTATATTATTTTAGGAGACGAGTATAATCGTACACGTTGTCTCTCTCTATCGTTCCTGTTTTTATTGAAAGCGCAATATCTTTCCAGACCTTGACTTCAAACGATAGGTAGAATCGAAATAGCAACAAGGTGTTTTAAATGAAAAACGAACTGACTCATAGATTTTTGGATTGATACATAACAAAATTACACCTACAGGTAATACAAGTCTCGGAAAAAATAAAGTTACCTATTCAGTGGATTCATTGTGTAGCTAAAATAAAAGAACTGGCTATCAAAGTGATGATGTTACTTTTATAATAGTCACTGTTATGAATTAAGCTTTTAATGGTTAGAACTAAACAAAGGAAATAACATCGGCACCGCTACCATTTTCTAATAACTTTGGGTCTCTACTCCCTTAATATCTGTTAATAGATCTTAACGACCGAAGAAACATTAATGACGGAGAAATAAATTGGCCCTATTGGATTGGATTTTTGTTACATAAATCGAGCTTAGGGTCGCGTTTATGATAAGTGATATTTACTTAAGATGTCATGTACTGATTTCTTTAATCAAATCGTATTAGGAAACTATAAAATTTTTACCCACTAATAAGTCCCCAGTAATAAGGTATAGTCAGCCTGTCTGCGTCTTCATATATTGGCAGCAAATCAACACTGATTCATCTTACGACCTTTGCAACAATACATTATTGATGGCTTAGTCAATTTGTCATCACCATATGTAAAACGTAAACAACTATGAAAATTATTTATTTTTTAAACAGCTTTATAATTTAATTTTGAAAAGCAAGGTAGGTACAAAATGTAAATGCTGTGTATTATTTTTTATTTTATTGAAAAAGTAAGTAGTAAGTATTTTTTGCCACATTTGCTTTTTATTTTG
>DWAJ01005090.1:0-11978 GCA_018238005.1 Eurema mandarina | reverse complement strand
GAAAATTATTTTGACTAACTTATTAAATAATAGTGACGTTTGAATATAAACAGAACTTGACATTGAAATTAATAGTTGATTATTAGAATTTAATTACTTTTTATTTTGCTAATTTATAATGTTTAATTTTCTAAGCAATATCATGTACGTGTTTCGAATTTTTAGAGCACCTGTAATTGAGCGGGCATTTGCTAATTTGCTGGTGCGAGACTGTAGGAGTCGGTCACGAATTGTTGTCCTGCTTGTTGGTGCTCATAAATGTATAAATAAATAAATAAATAAATATAATACATAAAATATTTTCTAAAATCCGACGTACTTTTAATATGAAAGCGTATTCAAACAAATAAAGTCTTCAGCTTTGTATGTTGTCTTAAGCTTATCATGTATATTATATATACAAAACTGAGACGTTGATATATGATCATATATTTTAGTTCAAGTATGCTATGAAGATGACTGACTGAAAAATACTATTACTAAAACTAAAATGGAATCTGCAATTCAAAAAATCCGTTAAAACCATTTACCCCGTTCAAACTAAGAACGCTTAAGAACGCGCGTTTTGAAATTGGAATATCAAAACCGAAACTTATCAATGGCGATATAGACTAATCCACAGAATTTACGAAGTGCAGCCCAATAAAAATTTTAAGCCGTACGTTTCAATCTGTTCGAGTATCGTAGCCCGGGGCAGATTTACATGCATACAGAGAGTGCCTTTTATTTGCTTCGTACCAATACAGTAGGTCTTTTGAGCTGAAAGCATTGCATCATGCATGTATAGCATCTTTTGTTCCGCCTCTCGGTTGGGTATCGAATTACAAAGGAATTTCGGTTCTAAGAATTGTTTATGGGCTGCCAAATATTATAGGCATACTTCGCTACTATGGGAGACTAGGTATGTTAGCTTTTTGTTTTTCATTAATAATTCATGAATAGTAATTTTTATTCGACAAATCACGACATTATTTTCATGATAAAAATAGTGTAAAAAGTATAATGATATCATAAGTCAACAGTTAAAGTTTATTTTGAAATTATATTACCAATATAAAATCCATAATATTATGTAAGACACCAGGTATTGAAAATCTTTCTTTGTAAGGGCTATTGAAACCTAAAGAACTTCCTATGGCTGAAGTCTGTTACATATCTTTATATCTATATGTAAAAATATTGCTACACACAAACTCAAGAGCGTCTTAACTAATTAGTATAGCTTTTTTATAATTATTTTTTTCAAAATACTAAAAACTAATTTGACACGGGACAAAGTTAGCTAAAATATAGTATAATTAAAAACATGAAGCAACTCACTATTAAATTGACTTGACTTTTTTTAACATTTCAGAACTATTGTAGTATGAAGTTTATAATAACATTTATTTATTTATGCCACATCAGAACGCGGCCTACAACCAACCACTCGATAACATATGCGTACCTCAATAATACCTGGAGCGTTCGTAAATCCTCTAATTCGTTCGCGACTATTCCCTCTGGTATTTCGTACAAAATCTTCCGAAAGTGGTATATTCGGGATTATGTGTACAGCCCGTGATTCAGGCGACTGCTCAAAAGATTTACATCGCTTATAACTGACGTATATTGTAGCAATACGGTGATAAATTTTGGAATAAATTTACTCGTATTGTACGAATGGGAAATGTGGTTTAAAGACAAATTATATACAAAGTGTACCTTCATAGTGTTCTTTATCATGGATCGAGGTCTCTGTACTATAGAGGAACATTTGTTTTATCACCATTTGGATTTTTCTGGAGACTTGGTTTAGCCTATTGTATTAACGAGTATAAAGTGATAGTGATAACTCTTTAAACATATAAAATCAGATCCGTTTTCAAAATACCTTTTTACGAACTATACTCAACTTGGTTATTTATTTAGGCTATTTCCTTTTTTTTAATTGTGTGGAGCGGTCTTCAATTAGATCGCAAATCTGTAACTTTTATCGAAAAGTATCTATTGAAAGAAATGACAATAATTGCCATTAGTAAAATTATAGTTACCATAAATTAGATACTCATTAACTGTTTCCTGTCTTTCCTAAAAAATCAAGTCAAAGTCATATTTGATTCTAAATTTAAACAGAAGTTGTGGACAATATAACTGCAACAGCGAACAATACAGGACATTATGAATTCTTTTCTACAAAATATAGTTATGCTGGCCGCGTTTACCTTGTTAAACAATAACGCAATACATTGGCAAACATCCCTAGCCAATAGGGTATGGGTTGGCTAGAAAACGAGCGATGTATAAAGCCTGGGTTTTAGAAAAATTAAATGGCCTATTAGCTGGAGGTGTGTTAAGGCGTCACATATAACAATATCTAGTTTAAGTTTGCACATGTGTCTGTAGACATTTGTAAAAAGCTTTAAAAATGTTAGCCATAAAAAGTGGAAGAGAAAAGAATAACATTGTAGGTAGAACTTATGCGGAATAATTTGCCATCAACTAAGCACCACATGGTTTAACCATCGTAATAAATAAGTATTATGTAATTATAAACAAAATGTCCAATTGATATGAGGCTTGTTTAGATAAAATTTTATTTTAAAGTCACAATTTCTTAGACTTAGAGGGACTTTCTATTTCAATAATTCATAAGAAGTAAATCGCTTGAGCTATGTCGAAACAAAATAAATTAATATATAATTAAAAAAGGAACTACGTTCCAATACAAGTGTATTATAACAGTTCAGAGGCAGACTGAGGAAACAACAGTTAAAATTGGCGATATTAATTATTGTTTTCTTGAAGGATTTTGTTTGGTTTTTTTTTTCAAATTAAAGGGTTTAATTTTTTTTTTATATACTATGAAGAGGGGAGACGAGCTGGACGCACTCCTGATGGTAAGAGTAACGTCAGCCTATAGCCAATGCAGTGCTACCCGGAACTTTGCTATAAAGCCCAACTCCGGGCAGGGGTGCACTACACCGACGCTCCCCACTTTGAGTCATCAGATGTTGAGACTCATTGGCCCAGTAATTGAAAGACACCTAGTAAAAAAAACGAGCCGCCACATTCGCGGCCGCCATCTAAAGGCCTGCGGCGATCCGACTAAACTATTCTATGCATTCGAGATTGATTCTATCATCTCATTGCTTTATTTATTGACATTCGCTGTTTGTACGGGATAGATGGTTTTATGCGTTATTAATATGCAAACAAACCTATTGCGCGTAACGCTTTTGGGCTATTACGTTATTAAGTTAATTGGTTTAACGAGCTTAGCTGGTTAAATTATATTTAAATTGAAAACCGAGGTTTTATGTACGTAGGTAAAGTTTCATAGTAAAATAGAATAGTATATACACAGAATTTACATATACATACAAAACAAAAAAAATTAAACAACACTTAAAAGTCATAGGACTTATATCAAAGGGGAATAAGGAATAAGAAATAACACCCCTCTTTTTGCGTCGGGGGTTAAAAAGGAAGACGAAGGGAACCTTGGACACCTACTACAAACTTATAATATTTTATAACGTAACGTTGTTTTCAGCCAATGCTTATTTCAATTTGTATATTGAAAAAGAAAAATACATTTATACTTTTTAATACTCTTAATTTGAAATAAGTCTATATACCCATTCTAAAAATAGCCAGTTATTATGTAATCCTATTAAAGGATTTACAGGTACGTCCCAGGAGAATATGAAAGGATTCAATATATGATACGTCGTATTACAAGTTATTAGAGTTTATCCGCTATCCAATATAGGGGATTCTTTATCCAGGACAGCCTTTTGTTAAGGAAATTTGTGCTTTTGACGGCTCTTATCGTACGTCACTCTTCGTTTCGAGAATAGCTATTTATAATTTTTCCACGGGATACCGAAGAAAAACATTCACCTTTCTGAGTGTATCGTCAAACTAACTAACTTTAAATTGTATTAATTATTTTTAACGTTCTAATATCTTGAATTCCGGGTTTTTTTTTATTTATTTATACATAATAGGTACATTTATTAAAAGTCCTGTTAGGCATTAGCTAAAGTATCTGGTTGCGGATAAACGCGTATCAGTACGACATCAGTAGGCCCTTGCTAAATTTATATGTAAGACTAATTGCGCCCCGCGGTTTTATCCGCGCAGTTCCCGTTCCCCGGGGAAATACCGGGATAAAAAGTATACTATATTACCTATCTTCATACCAAATTTTAACTACATCAGTTCAGCCGTTTTTGCGTGAAAGAGAAAAAAAGTACATACGTCCATACATAGATTGTCACAACCTTCAACATTTATAATATTAGTAGGATAGGATAATGTGTATATTTAATAAAACTCCAAAATAAAAGTAATAAGGCATTCGGTAAAGTTACGGAAACACGCATGAAATCGATAGGCGCTTCCTAGATATATGTATAACGACGTGTAAAATAATTATCAGCAGCAAAATTCTTCCCACGCGAGAACTGTAAGATTAAACAAAATCAAAGCTAAATCGAGCATTTGATAAACGTTCTAAACGAGCTTAAATAAGTCGATACAAAGATAAGTGGCAGTGAATGTAGTACATAACTGGAGTAATTACCTCGGCTGGTAAATGAAATTTCGTATGCTAATTGACTAAATACAATTAAGGGAACGAGAGCTAAGATTGCTAGAGAACATCGTGAGAGTCACGGAGTTGGTACTGACTGGAAGTGAAGAAGTATTCTCTTAGCTTTTGATGTTGAACTGAAAAGACTTTATTTTTCTTTTTTTTGTTTCAAGATAGTTTGGAGACGTCGATACTTTTTTAGACTCTAAAATATACAGGGAAAAATCAATAGGTAAAATGTTATAGTTTTTCTTAAGACTTCGCGTAGAAAATAATATTTTAGGTGGTACGTACTACAGAGTTTTATAGTTTAAGGTTGGCTTTGCCGTAGGTAACTAAAATTTATAATAGTCCTTTATAACAATTTTAAAGCCACTGTTATTTAGAATTATTTTTATGAACAATAATTAATTTTCAAAAATTGAACTCAAATTTATTTTATTTTGTAAAATTATAAATTATAACAAAAAATAACTAATTATTTTTTTGGATTAGGGAGAAAATATATAAAGCGTTATGTTACAAGTAATTTAAAGAAGCTTCGTTTTTATTATTTCCTCATGTAAAAAGTGTATTATTAATTAAAAAATAAATAAAATAATATCGTAATAATGCACATTCCAGAGCTTTAAATCGTTGGTCGTTAATTAAATATCGCGTTAGTAGAAGCAGGTGGCGGCCGCGGTGGCTCGGCTGCGGCACACCTTTGTGAATACGCCTTTATTTTAGATACTAAAAGTTTAACTTAAGTACATCTTTATAAGAAAAAATATACCTTCTTCTTTCAAAGAACTTTTAGTAAGACGCAGGTTGACAGTTTTTTTTTTGATGAACCAGAATATATATAAAATAATTTCAAATTAAGAAAATTCTTTGATATGATATCGTTGAAGATCTAAATTAGTTTTCTACGTAAAATATTGTTTCCTTTCCGTTATGTCATCAATCTATTTAGTTATTATTCTCTGACCAATTTAAGAGGCTGGCAATACAGTTGAGTGCCCTTCCAAAAATGCTTATATCCAAAACTCCTCTTAATAGTTTTGGGTATATGGTATATAATAGTTTTGGTATGGTAGTAAAGTTCTTCTAAAAGTGTCAATCTATGTTAAAAAAACAAACCTATTTTTAATAAACTATACTCTACAGATAAGATAATAACATTGCATTATTAAAAGTCTCAAATACTCATTACATAGAATTCGTTACAAAAATATGACAAAGGCATATTCCACAAAATAATCCAGCAAAATTTCCACAATAATTTACCCTCGCTGGGCTGAACACGAATATATTTATTCGCAACTAAACGCGAGCGCAGCCGCCCGCGAAATATAACGAGGTGTACAAATAAGTCGGTTTTATTCTACCGTCCGACTTTCTGGCCAGTTAATAATCAGCTTTTGCGATTCCAATTTTGAACTTTGACGTTTCTGAAGCGAATATTGTGTTTGAATTTGGAAGTACATTTGCAATGTTACTAGCTCTCAGGTTTTACTATAAATGTAAAAATGTTAGTAAAACATATTTTTTTTAATAATACATAGGTGACAGATTTTGTCCAAACGTCTAACAGCTAATAACTGAAATGTTATAACTAAACGCAGCGTTATACGTCATTTGAAATGTAATACTCAGTATCAAAGATATATGTCATTAAAGTTGACAGAATCGAATTGCTGTCAATGTCAATTGATTTGACATAAATTCAAATATGATCTGCGTTGCAATATTCGGTTTTTTTTTAATTAATAATTCGGATTGTGATAAAAAATGGAACAGTATGTTTCAAATACAATTACATATTATCGTCGTATAAACGAACCACACATACATTTACAAATACTACGCATATAAATTATTTTGAAATACTGTAACGAATTCAAAAAGCTTTATTTTCCAGTTCAATTTTCGGCCAGTTGATAATAATATGGTTTGACGATTCCATTTTTGAAATACTTTGACTGATTGTTGAGCGTAATTTGAATTTCGAATTGTTTTTTGTTCTGTAAACGCCTTTCCCTGCTATTTTTAGCGTAGATTAAAGTTTTTTTTTTGCAACAAACATTAAAAGCAATTTGAAATTTAAGGAGTTCTTTAACATAACTGCCTTTATACGGTATTCAAAATAAGAACGATTTTTAGCATGCGAGCTGTTATAGTTTGCTTCTTAAACTTGAAGTATAACATTTATAGTGTTCTTCCCTCATGTTGCACTTAACAGTTACGTTTACCGCCAATTACCACTTAGTACGCTCACACCCCATTACATAGTATAATGCAGCTGAGGTTGTAATACTACCATACTTATATTTTGATTTATATCTCTATGTTTTTTTTAATTTATGTGTTAAAGTAAATTCATACATATAGTATTTTAATCTGCGACGTTAAAAGTTACTGTTACTAATTATCACAAAACTAATATTTTTTATTAATAAAATACTATTATCTCGTTGGTAAGGTTTTATGTATTACAATGATAAGCACGATCAAGCAAACTTGCTTTTTAATAATTAATTAGCTAATAAAAAGGGCTAGCGTATAAATATACGTACCAGGAAAACAGAACCACACAGGAGGTTACACGTAAACATTTCTTGTCATATTTTTAGAAAAACAACGTATAGAATTAGTCGTTCAGGTCACGTGCGGGGCGTTTTTCGCTTGATGACTTTATGTCGCCCGTTTGATTACAGAAGCTGGGCGTCTTTGGCCATACGGGCTAAATAATATTAAAACCATTATAAATTATTTATTGTTTCGTACGTGAGTGCTATTTTATGATTAAAGAATTTAATCCTGAAGTATTAAGAGATAAGTTTAATATTTTTTCAAATGTTTTATTGTTTAATTTTGACCAAACCGTATTGGCATTCAAACGTTCAAATCCTCCATTTTTACCGGGATAAAAAGTCCCAAGCGATAGATCATAGACGATATCTCTAAAAATTTCGCTATACTCTTAACAATGTGTTACACACAAAATATGAACAGAGATATCATATTTATAATTTTAGTACTTACCCCTTACGTTGTATATTATGTATGTGTCTATATGGTCTAACTATACCCATAGAATATTTGTTCAACGATGTCTTTTCCACTATACAATTCCTCCATCGTTCCTCCTTCCTCCCTCTTAATAAAATCCTAAATTGGTTGTATTTCTTTTCTCGTTTTATTCCGATGTAAAGATCGGAGCTAAAGGCTTGATTAATCCGGGATATTTCCGAGACTATTATAAAGTCTAGAATGGAAAACATAGCGATTAACGTCGAAAATTAGATTTTTAAGCTTCCCGCTGGAAAATTTACTACTATTTGTAACAGCACTGTATTTTCATGGTTGGTAATAACTTTTGTATCTCTTGTTTTCAGGGGATTAAATGGGAGATTAAAATTTATATTCTTACCAGGGAATTAATATTTAACAAATAAGGTATATCGCAGATGGACGAAAAGAACAATCAAGATAGTGAAAACTATTGTAATATTAGTCAGTTAGTCGAACCTTCTTGGTTTATTAGAATATTTAAATTCAAACTTAAAAGAATTGTGACTGGCATTTGTCAGCTGCTATAAACGTCAGCATTGTGAAAATAATGATATTGGGTAGTTTGTATTAGAGCTGAATATACGCCATTATTCTGATACTCTGAAGTTTTACTTATAAGGAACCTAAGAAAGAGCCATCATGAAGCAAACAATCATTACCTCGGCATCACTACAACTACTACGACGTGACTCTCTGCGACACGTAGGTATAACCAAATAATATAATAGTTATAAAATTTTGATAACAACGAGTTTTCATTGTAGGTAAGTAGTTCTCTTCTCCGTTAGTTTTATTCTAAATATATTTTTTTATTCTAAAAAATTATAAGCCATTTCTTCCGATCCATAACAAAAACGTATTTTAAAAGTCCTCTTCAAAAATAACAAATAACAATAATAACATTAATATAAATATTAGACGTATTGCCATTCAAATACAAAGTTGTATTTTTCCACGAATTGAGATCATATTACAGTTTTCTCTCCACATTTTATTCTCAGTATCTGTCTATTTGAAAATTTAGTATTTTGTAAATTTAGTACGAAATATTGTTAAGCCCTCAAAGCCGTTTGTGGCTTGTTTATTTCAATTCTGCTTATTACGATAAATATAAAATTGAAATCAAATAGCTTTAAAGGTGGAACTTTCAAGGACTAAATATATTAGTCTATGACCAAACTGCGCAGTGGTAATACTGATGCCTTTAAGCGAAAGATCGTAGGTTCGAAAACAAATCTCTTCTAACATTTGTATATTTAGGGAGGTATGGACGTTCTCTTAAATATGTATCTATAAAATTTCATACGTATATATGGTAAAAAAGTATTCCTAATGTATTATGTTTTTCTATTTGTAGTAATTAGAGTCCTTTATTCCCTAGCTGGGGCAGAGGGCGTCCACAGTGCGTTGCCATTCCGGTCTGTCCTGGGCAGCTCGCTTCACTTCACTTCAGGACTTGCAGATGTCCTTCTCTTCATCGATGATAGTACGCCGCCCAGTCTGTTTTGTGCGATTTGTAGTAATATAAATATCTAAAAATGGTCGAATTAAACCGTTTGAGGATTGCTGTAATTATTGGTGTGTTAGTGGGCGACTAAAAAGAAAACCATGAAAAAATGTCCTGTAGGAGAGTGGTACCACCCTACGATGTAGTTCTAATTAGATTATACAATAAACTATTTATCTTACCAACTATGTACTAACCATAATTTTAATGAATACCTAAACAGCGCACATACACCAATGTATAGATAATATTAAATTTTCATACAAACCACAGACCCTTTTGAACAAATGCCCTAATTTTGCAACGAGTACCTCAGAATCGTAAATTCATAATAGCATATCTTAGCTGTTAAACATGGTTACTTTGTTAGTCTGGTTTTTATGAATTTGTTTATTATGCCTATAACTCTTTACTTTTCATTTCAAGCCGCTGAAGTTTACTAGTGCCTTGTAAGGTTGTAAAGTTCTTATATCGAGGAAAGTATTAAAATATATAGGCCTATATAGGCTCTTGTTTTATTTCCTTTGTAATTGCTGATCCAGTGATTATTAAAATAAGATGGAAGGATCTAGAAAACCAAAGTACCTTGAACTGTCAAATAAAGAAACAACGTGGAGAAACAAGGATCTTTGATCAATCGAATCAGGTTATAAGGTCCTGTTGAGATGGTATATGTATGAACAGTCTAAAATAAATTTTTGTTTACTAGCGACCCGCCCCGGCTTCTCTCGCATGTATCATGCATGTAATATACCTACTATTATACATACAAAGCCTTGCTATTGAAAGACTCTTGCCGGAATACTGAAACGCAACTTAAATTTAAGTACAACTTAAACCGGTCAGATTTGACAGTTCCCCATACAATTATGTCAAAATTACGTGACTTAAGGCGTGCTAAAATTTAATTTGCGTGTGAGTATTTGGCCGTCTATCTTTTAAAAATTGCATAAGAATTGGTTTCGTAGTCGTAAAGATTTAAGCATACATAGGGATATAGGGAAAGAGAAAGCGGCTTTTTTATACTATGTGGTGATATTTACAAAGATTAAAGTGGCAAGATTTGTTGATTTATAACTATTGAAAACTAGGCGTATTAGTAACTTCGCGGTAGATTGCTTCGTGCGTCCTCAGCGAGTCCTCCCCGCAAAGGTGCGCGACGGAACACCGGCGGGTTTTAGTCGGTATAGCCCTTCTGGCGAGACCGACATAACTGGATTTCCCAACAAAAAAAAAACTAGTAACTAGGTTTCCTACCTATATAAACCTGTTTAAAAAAAATTACCAAGTCACTTTACTTTACAAAAAATAGATTTATTTGACCTACATATTTTGTTTGTACTTATATAACATCTGATACAGTTTATGCGCAATCAGTCACCGAACTAGAAGCATGGCTTCACGTTTGTGAGATTTCATACAATTTCTAGCGCCTCAGACTGGAATTTGAATAGTCCTTGATTGTGACGATTGGATACGGTTCTAGAAAAAATGTTCAAGTATTATAAATAGTATTCTAAAGTTTATTTTCCTTGTTCTTATATATTTTATAAAAAAAAATATTTACCACTGTTAGTTGATTTGAAAACTAGGAAAGCGTTATAAATGAAATACGATACTACAACGCATTCTTTAAAAATATTGAGTATGAGCAATATTAATAAATATTATTAATATTGCTCATACTCATACATATTTTAAATATTAGATACGTAAAAATGAGATGATCGCTGGTTCACGGCATATTTAAATTTCTATACATACTAATATTATTATACCGAATCACCAATGTGAAAGTAGGGACATTTGTTACGTTTTCACGCAAAAACTACGAGACCAATTATGACGAAATTTTGCACACATATTCTTGGAGGTAATAGAATGATCATTGGCTCCTTTTTATACACTTTTATACATATTTATTTAACTGATTCAATGCGGGTAACGCCGCGGGTAAATCTAATATAAAATTAAAGTTAAGACCGCAGATGTACCTACACCGTGTCTTATTCTAAAAATAAAAAACTATTACTCATAATCCCGATTTATGTAGCTGAGACTCGGTAGTTTAACTTCAGTTTAATTAAATAAGGGACTAAATGAAACGGTAAGTAAGCTTCTTATTTAACCTCTGAAAAGGATCTGAAATGTTCCCCGCTCTGAGTCAACTAAATCTCATATTCTTTGTATGTTGCAACATACGTCTTTAATAGTCTGTCCTTAATGTTAAATATATTTTTAATTTAAATTTTTTTGTATGCTGGGTACTATTAATGTAAAAATTATGTTCCTTAAATTAGGGCTTAAGTTTTTAGAGATCTTTTTATACCTGTATTATTTTAAAACTCGCGTTGTCAAAGCGAGTTAAAATGTTATATTAATGAGGAATAATATTTACATTTCCCTGTTATTATTATTTATTTTTACATACTACAAATATGTCTTCTAAGATCTACCATTATATTGTATGATATTTTAAGTGTAGGTAAATGGTCTGCTATTTTAAAGAAACATTAAAAAGTCCATATACTGTTGAGACTGTATATTTTCTAGTTTAGTAGTCGGGTACTTATAAAATGGTGCTATGTATGTTATTATTGCTATAATAAATATGTTTTAATTTATTTTTTATTTTTTAATTACACAGACGCAAAATTATTTACCGTGTAATTCGTATAGTCCAGTCATTTAAGGCATTTTATACCCCAATCTGGGGAAAAATTCCTAGTGAGCTGAATTTTTGTATACACCTTTATTACGGCGTTGTTATGAAGTTGTGAAAAATCGACATCGATATCGTGCCGGCTAAAAAAATTACAGAGGTCAAAAGGTCAC
>DWAJ01005089.1:0-11978 GCA_018238005.1 Eurema mandarina | reverse complement strand
GCTTCTTTCTGTGCTCAGAAGTAAATTACGCCATATGAGTATTCCAGAAAAGATGCAAAATTGTATATCCAACCTGCTAACTGGACGTAACATCAAGCTCCATATCCCAGGTGAAAACTTTGGTACTCTCGCGTCCGAGAGACGTTGAGCACGCTCCCCTGTGCCTGTAGGTCCCAGTCCTGAGTTTCCCGCTTGCGGCCGGTTCGTGAAAAACAGACTTTTTAAACAGACGTTAAGTTAAATTTAATCGTACTCGAATAGGGAGCTATTAGAACTAGTCAATTTGTGGTGGTGGTATATTTTCTACGAGCGCTGATGTCACTTTGAACTGTCTCGTACTAGTGCGGTGCTTGTTGTTAAAGTTTCGTTCGTTGCGCGTGAAGACATGCGTCGGCTGAACCTCGACGGATGGTTTGTTAATTAATTTTTATTAATGTTTATACGTAGTGATTGTTTTAGAGTAAACTGTGGGTGTTGTTACGATTATTTTGAATGTATAATAGCTACGGGTTTCGGATCATTGAACGTTATCATTTAAGCCAACGATTTGAATGAAGCCTATTATTTGTGTATATTTAGTCGCCAAGAAACTTCTAGTAAACGACTGTTTAGAATTCTAGTGATCTATTTGTATCTTAATTTATGTCACTATAATGTACCTTAAGAGTTAACGACAGAACCAACGTTCGCGAATTGAATATGTCTCTTAAACAAAATTGTATTTTCTGAATATAAATGGATCCTATTTTCATACAAAATTATGTATTTTAGTGTTTACTATCAATACGCACATAATGTTAGGTATAATTTTAATTATTAGTTGAAGACGTCATCGTTATTGAAGAATGGCCGATTTATTGATAGCTCTTACAAATTGTGGTAATAGAGTAGTCAAATGTAATTAATATGAATGTATTTAAAGGTGCCAAATTTATAAATATTTATTTACTCTTAAAATTCTATTTATTCCCAAAATTATTTTTAAACTAAATAGTTCCTTACACTATTGAATTACTTTGAGTAATTTTATCTAGTCCTAATTTATAGATATTTATTTCGTTAATGTAGTGACTCAGTGAGCCAAATGAACTAGGTTCTTCTATACGTACACACTCGACACTACACACACTGCGAAAAGAATATTTTCCACTATTATTAGGTATCCTCGTGAGTTTCTATGTGTCTACGTAGTAACGGTAACAAGTAGACGGTGGTACTAGTTAGGGACGTCAGCAATAAATTTATACTTCGACTGTGCCTTTCCTATATCTAATATTTATAACTTGAATTAAACGAACGATAGACAATGAGTTCGATGTATGTAGCGTAGGAGTTGCATAGATGCATTATCGGTGTTCCATGTGACTAGTTAACTTCATTGTTGTTATTCTTTAAATCACTGTTCAGTAATTACATGTACATTTAACAAATTTATCATTCCAAACTCTCCGATTCTTCCTTCCGTATGTTTTTCTTTCCAACACAACTGTTAAACTCCAGCAAACTGTTAAAAATACTTTTTATTACACAACGTCTTCCAACATTTCATATTTTATCTTACAATTTTAATACTGTCACGTATTCATAAAAATAACAATAAGAAAAATCCAAACCCATCATCACATAAAATAACATTTTTAAATCTCTAAGAATTGATTAAAAGGAATTTAGTAACTTAAGAATAGTATTTTCGTGATAAAAGAAAATTTCGTGATAATGATGTTTATTTTTTCGGTACTGACTGTATAATGTTTTAAGAAGTATGAACAATGTTCATTAGATGAGTACATCCGTTAACGTAGCCGGTGATCGCCAGAGTTACGACATGTTAGGTTGAAAAATAAATTATTAAATAAATGCGTTGGTCTTTTATTTTTAAATACCTATATAATTAAGTTGTGAACACAGCTTGACTTTGGGTGGAAGTTTTTCAGAAAATGTGCTTATATAACATTTTTGGATAAATGTAAGCCTTACGAAATCTTATATTGATTAAAAGCTCTGAAACTTTATTATTCAGATTTTATCTATATTACGCATGTAATATAAGTTGACGAAGTGAAGACTCGGGCACAATTCTAATCTCTGAGCTGTTACATCAAGTACTAGTTTATTGTAATTTTTAATCTGTGTGTACATAATATTATACTTTTTTATATTCATAGCCTTCTTAATATGCCTATAGCGTCTCAAATCACTTAAACGTTTGCGTTTGTAAGCGTTACTGGGCATGTACACGAAATAATGTTTATTTTACAACGATCAGCAAAAGAAATACGTTAATAAAAATTTGTATCTTATATCTACAACAAAATATTCATAAACATTTTAACCTTATAACTCCTTCAATGTCTTTGTACGCAGCCTACTAGGTCAGTCAATCAACAAACAGATTTTAGAAATAGTAGGAAATGTACGTTCAAATTTGGGTTCAAATTCTGGTGTCTCAGGTAATTTTAACAGCTTGAACACGGCACAAATAATAGGATTGACTGTGTCACCAGGGACAAAGGGCAGCAAAGATCGCACAAAATTAAGTTTGTATTCAATCTTGCTATCATATCTTGTTAGGAGGCTCTTACAATCTCATTTGCATAATTCTTCGAAATTTTAATGGATTCTTCATCGTGTTTGCTTTAAAAGGAATTATAGTCTGTTGTTAACAACTGTCAGAACGACTTATTTTTATTATTTGGTTTTAAGAATATATTTAAAAAAATACATGCACAATAGTTTTAAGAATGTTAGCTAATCTCGGAAATTTCCTATCTAAAGTTTGAAGTCAATTTAGCACGATGGCCCACTGCCAGTCAGTCGATCTTGGTGTCAGTAAGTCTGGTTCGAATAAATCTCTATTTAAGTTGCTAACTTCACTTCATATACTGTTTTCTTTTTGTTTACCTGTGATCATATACTGCTCGTATACAGATATTGGGTTTGCCTAATATATGTTCCTATTAGCGATGAGTAGATTAACATAGGGAAACAAATTCATATCAGTAATTATTTGAAGCTGTGTTTGTCAGTCGCGCCTGCCCGGAGCCAGCGCGAGGCCTCTGACCCAAATACAACTTTCAATTCGTTTCCTCTTGAAACTTATATTATTACTAACGTTATGCCTTAGGTTTGAATGAGTTCAACTTAAGTATTCAGTACCGTTGTATTATTAACATTATCAAGTAAATAAATTTAATCATGCGATACTTTCCAAGGTAGGTAAGTAATAATACATATATTATTATTTATATAGGATTCGATTATTTTTTATAAATATTCTTAATTCTTCGTATTTCATTATTAAATTCTTCGTATCCTTAAGAACGATAAGTATCGCCATTATCATCATATAAAGCGTCATTTTATTAAACCAAGAACGACGATAAAAGAAAAAAATAAAATTTTCTTTTAAATAAAATCAAAGATCCAATTAAATTCAAATAAAAGTGCTAACTAATTATCAAGATTTCACGATACGATGGCTGATTTAATTAAATTTTCAGGCTCCGTATCCTGAACAGCCTTTGATTTCTCTCGAGACACCAATTTAGTCAAAATTTATTTTATATTTTTTTACGAATCGTTGGCAAAACCTTATTATAATGATTTCAAAAGAAGTGATCGTCTTATTTCTGTATTTGTTATTTGTTGGCTTAAAGTTATTGTTATTTCACATATTCTATTTTTCGAAAAAATAACCTGAAAAAAATATTAAACCCAAAAAGTTCAACTTTTAACAAAAATTGTTAAGTTCATTCGATTATTGCTTTACTTCGCCACAGAAGATATTGGGTCGTCATTGTGTTGTGTGTAAACTGATAATTTTATATAACTTACAAAGTTCGATTTACGATTGCCAATAGCACATAAATGTTTTCAGTAAATCTATATAATATGAAATTAGCACCTGGATCGTAAAAAAATGTTTGCTTGATATATTGTAATGTTTATTAGACGAAAATCTTTACTCATTACACATTCATAACGAACGACGTATTTTTTTAATAAAAGAAAGTATATTGTGTTAAGTAACGGCTTAGTATAATTTAATAACATTAATGTTATTACTTATTATTTAAACACTATATAAATACTGGCTTATACTTCACGGAATATTCTTACGGGAATAATCGAAATTGGTTCAGCTTTTATCGAGTTATGAACTAAATAAGTATATTTGGGTAAACCTAATATACCTACGTCATGAAATACATAAAATGGCACTGCATAACTATTTCATAGCGATTTATTTTCTAACACCTACGTGACTTTCCGTCTGTATTTTAGCTGCACTTTTGTGCAACTACGCTACAATCGACCAATTTGAAGACAACGGCCCTATTGAGGGATTTTCGTGATTGAAAATGTGAAGCCATCAAGATTTGAACGTGAAAAATGTGCGCTTTTCATGGCTAACTATAGTTATTTCAGAGTAATAATATTGATTGTCTGCTTTAACGTTGTTTTTCTTTTTTATAATTACTACAAATGTCGTAACATCGTAATCTAAAGAGAAATAAATGCTCTTGTATTCTATTTTCACGACGTGTCTAACTTACCACTTCCTAAACAAACTTCTTATGCTCCATTACGGGACCCTTACCATTAATCCCTTCATTTTCTTTTTCCCAAACCGTAGCCGTAATGCGGCGATACAATACCCTTTTATTAAAAGTACCGCGACCTAATGTCCAAAGGATGATCCCTGAAAATGTAAAAATAAGTACACAGGCCGTGATATAACCCGTAGTAATGTTTTTGATATTCACAAAAACCATCTAGCTTATTAAAACATCTATCCATTGAAATATTATGACTTTTTATCAATTATCTTAATTCGGAAAAGTTACAGATTGTGTAGAGCTAAAAGCGTTTATAACTTCCGACTTACACCTCATTTATACTACTAGAATATTTACATTTTTTGATTTTATATGCACCTAGCCAAGATAAATAATATCGTTCATAAACATACATAGGTAAATAATAGCCTAACTGGCTAAATTCAGTAGTATAATAATACCTTTTAAGTAAACACAAAGCGCACGGCCGCAGTACTAGCTGTAAGGAAGAAAAGATAAACACATTGCAAATTAAACATAACATAGATGTGTTTAGTTTGGCCCTTTCTCACGAAGGTCAGAGCTCTTAGTTGGGTAAGCTAAATGTTTAACTAATTTCATTACACCTTTATCACTAAAGTTAAAATTTACAAATAGTCTAAGAAAGTTTATGCTCGGAAAATGTCTTGGTATTTATTATAGATTTATTTTAAATGAATTAATCATCGTTTACAAAATTATTAGAATGATTTATTTAAGAAAATCTACCATTATATGCAAATTAATTTATTTATATAGAATAACAATTGTATTTCTGTTAATATGTCAACTAGTCACAAGCTCTATAAAGTTGAATAATAAAGTATATTAAGCCTCTTCTTAATTAATTATATCATTCGTTTTAAGCCTACTTTCACAAACATACACATTTCTGATGTAATTAAAAAAGGTATGTAAATTATTCAGATATGAATGACTGAAACAACATGTTAAAACGGGACAATTCTAAAAGGGAAGTTTACATAGGTTCGCTTTACCCTTTAAAGAAACGTGCTTAAATTTTACAATTCACATTTTGCTTGCATACCTATATTTGTCTATCATTTTAAAATGTCAAATTATTTTCCGGCTAATCTCGCAAACATTAAATATTATAGAAGAATATTATTAATAGAAGTTGACACGTATAATATATTATTATATAGAATTCCGAATACCCAAACTCCATCTTTAATAAATCATAAGGACATCTCGGTAACTCGGGCAACTGTTCAAACTTAGCTAGCAAATATTCAGGCAAACCCCAATTCATGATAATGGAGAGGGTCAGTGTAAGAACAGTTTGAAGTTTCTACATACGTATGAATCGGTTCGCACGGGTACCACAACTAACCGTCTTATAACAATACATAATAACTTATAAACAAATGTTTAATGAATAGACAGAAAATTAAGAGCACATAAAAAAGAATAGCAAATACGCAAAATATTCTTAAAACTAATGCGTCGTTATTTTAATTATGTTTGTATGTACTCCTTTTTTGGTGTTGTCAGTAAATAAGCATTATATCTAATAATAGGTGCAGGTATTCATATTCGTGTTGTATTAATAGTACAACTTCCAATTAAATATACATTCTCGACGTGTAAATACAATGAGAACATAGTTCTATTGTTTTACATTCGTAATGAGTTTTCACAGTATGTATTTTCTACAGAAAAAAAATATAATAAGTTTTCCACACTGAATCAAAAGACAGTGGCAAAGGAACATTTTCCAATTATGTTCACATCGTTGCTTTCAAGCGACGAGACGTATAATTCAATAATAAAAGACATCGTTAAATCGCGAGGTCTAAGATTTCCCTCGTTTATTCAAATCTAGGCCTAAGTCGTGACAAATTGCCCAAACGCTAAATTAAAATAAATATCATTATATATATTTGAAATATTAATAGCTCATTTTAATTTAAATGTTCCTTGAGATATTTGACGTATTAGAAATCAATCTATGTATTTATAGTAGCGTAAATTTGTAATTAGGCCCTAGGTATACATCGCGACATTTCTAACTATCAACAGATTTTAAACAAAAAGATTTACTTTAATAAATATAATTTATTACAGATGCTCTAAATTCGAATCAGTTGTAGTATAACACGGTTACACAAAAATAAAAATAAAAACTATAAAAACATGTGTAATAAATCTTATAATGTATATAGTAAATATTTTAGAATTTACAAATGAACTAAATTAACTATAAAAGTAATTTCAGACTGAATTCTATTTCAGAAGATATAGCACACTACTAACTTTCATTAGTAGGAAATTAAAAGTCTAGAAAGCTTATAACTTATTCAATTCAACGTGCCCGAGGCAGCCGTAACTCAAAGAAGTGGATAAAACTCGGTAATTATTATTCTGTTATTGTTATTCACTAACTCGAGGAATAAGTATATCTAAACTTTATAAGGATGTAATTTTTTCACTTAATGACTTGCTCGTTTATATGTACTATCGAGCTGTAAAAAGCCTTATGTTCCATGGAGAGTTTTAAGAATAGGTAGAATTAATCAATTCTTTATTCTTAAGTAAACTAGCACTTAGCCAGGTCTAAGGGCGCTAGGGTCCAATGCTTATGTGTCAGATTACATACAATGGCAAAAGGTCCCATTAGACATATATAACTATGAACAGAGGATCGCAGTCAGCAACCCCATTTGACAGCTACGTTTATAAATCGAAATACCCAATTTATAACAGAAGTCGAATTTAAAGACAGATTTTGTTAAATTCAAAAATATACGCTGTTTAAACCCTCTATTAAATTAATAAATACGTTAGAAACTAAACTATACATGGCCATAGTAAGTGTATCATTTAGCATCAGAACTTGTACATACCTACCACTAATATAAATAGGGTTACATGAATTACAATGTTTGTTTTAAAGCTAAGCAATAAGAGATTCCATATTGAAATTCATGATCAAACAATGCATTGTTTATTCATTTAATTTCGGCACGGAAGAATGGCTTTTTAAAAATTAACACAAAGTCTATGGGTGGTCGCTGAGCGGCTCGTACATTGTTCTCTGAGTCGTCTCTGAATCTTTTATTGCTTGTTAAATCAGGAAGATATACCTTTTAAATACAATTTTGAAATAAAACTCATTTTTAAGGTATCTGTGTAATGAGCACTAGCTGCTTCTTAAAGGATAAGGACAAATTGACGTTTGTTATAAAATGATAATATGGACTCAAGAGCCTGAAAACTCAATTCAGAACCTTAATCATTAACATTATATCTCAATAACCATTATAAGGCTTCTAATATAATTCTGGCGTGTGGTAATAAAACATTGTTGTTACAGCTACTCGTGCATGAAAGTTTCATAGACGACTAATGGAAATAATAATACGGTGCATAAAATATAACGCTTAGAACAGATTGGTATTCGCAATTTTATGTAAAGCGATAATGTCCAAGCATATTCATCGGATGTGAGTGCTGTAATGTATTAGTAGATACCGCTCCGAGCAACTTTGCAGACATGTTTACGACGTGTTTTATTATTGTACTTTAAAACACATTACCATATCTCTGCTGACTACGTATTGTGATATAAAACTGAACGTGAGTATCGATCATTTGCGTCTTAAGTTAGTTTTGCTTTGCCGTAAAATTAGTTTTTACGAAACGTACAAATGTAATTTGAGCCATTGAATGTAATTTAGTAGTGATTATAATTATCGGATTGATGAAATTATATCAGTTTATTAATTACACTTTAGTATAAGATTGCTTATTTATAATAACGTTTTAAAATAAAATATTGCAATAATAGACAGACATTTTCAACTGCGACAGATTTCATAAAAAAACTTTGAGAATGTTGACGCGTAAAATATTTAGGCGAATATAAATGTCCGTAGAGTGATCAATGAGGCAGGTAATTTGTGGGATAGAGGTTGGCAACATTTCCAACCCCGGCTGGATTTCCCAATAGATTTGTTTATTTCATTTAAATAAACCTTCACTCAGAACCTTACGTAATAGTTGAGAAAGACTAATTTATTGCGCGGTGCATTCTCCGAAGAGCATTTATTTCAATTGAACCTTTTTGATATACGCGTATAGCATTATATTATATAAAAATTTTTAAATGTAGTTTGTTACTATATTGATATTATTTAACCTATTTTTTAATGGTTAAATTAGTATCTACCGCTTTTGTGAGTGCAATCGATCATCTTTTATTTTAATTGAAATATAATGGTATTTACTTAAAATATATAATAGGTAGACACGGATTTCCAGGTGCTGATTACTCAATAAAGGACGAATACATCTTTCTAGATGTAACACATCTCATTACCTACTGGTAGAATTAGACATGAGAATATAAAATACAATAAAATTTCCAATTTACAGTTGATGGTAGATAGCCTGGTTGATACCGGTCCCACATGTAAATAGACAGAATCATAAATCAGTCTCTAAAAGTAAAAAAATAAAATTAAGTGATGGATTAACACCTACCGCAGCTAATCTTAGACAAGACGGCGAAAAACTCTAGTTAAGTATATAAGTTTCTTAACCTTCAGGTCATACTTTATATTTCAACAAAGAATTATGAGCAATGTGATTTGATAAATGCCTTACGAAAAGGAGAAAAATTTTCTGCCTTCATAACTCGAACAAATTGGATTAAAGTAATATGGATGGTTTTTAGATTTATTAGCATAGTCGAAATGTTACCTCTCGTAATGAACGAAAATTTTGTGGAATCATCACTAATTCTTGGAAATCTGGATTTCATTTTTATTTAATAATAAATTTAATAAAAATTTTGTATTTAAAACGACTTTGAGGCGTAATAACTAAAATTCAGGCAAGAGAGAAAAGTCATTTTATAGTCCGTAGCCACCCGCTGTTGGTAAGCACCTCATTTATGGCTATAACTACATTTTACTGAGAAAAATACTACGTTCCCGAATTTGAAAAAATACTAGCAAATAAAGTGCCACGGCTGTCAACGTGTCAGTCTGAGCGAATAAATAAAAATGGAATGTCTGAATAATATAAGAAGTAAGAAGGTAGGCTTTAACGTAAGAGTCTATAACTGACATATCACTTATACAGAAAAATAGTAAAAATATTGAGATCAAAGGCGTCATTTTTTAAACAAAATCTGAATATTTATTTATAAAGGTTAACATTGACGTGAAAAACCATTTTTTGAAAGAATCTTACATAATATTATATAATAGCTTAAATTAATTAGTTTGTGTTGTTTTTCCCAGCTTGGATACGGTTTACTTTAAAATCGCTATAGTCCTACGAATACTATGATAACACACAGTCTATGTTAGTCCATTCAACAGGTGAACGAGAGTTTAAGCAGTTTACAGCTCTAACTCTTGTAAACTATTTCAAAAGCGAGAATGCTTCTTTATGTTAAATACAAGAAAAATGAACAGGTCACCTATTTAATTTCATCTATATAATATTTTTTCCAATATTCGAAATTAAAATTTAAAATATATGTAAGTATATTTGTATTTAATAGCACAGTTTGAATTATAAACAATTATTCACCGAATTAAGCCCGGTTAATTAAACAAAAGCAAGCTTTTGATATTATTTAATGCTCCTTTGGAATTACATCTAATCCGTAACAAAGTTAGCCGAGGGTCGGATTAAAAAGGTGAAGAGGACAACAAATATTGATTCCCATTCGTAACTTGGCAGCCCTCCGCAAACAGGAGGGTCACTCAGTACAAAGACACAACTTAGAAGGATCCATATTTAAACGTCCTCGACTGTTGCTGAAAAATAAATAACATGTACCTAATGTACATGTATTCAAGGGCTGAATATAATAATACGTCCAAAATGCGTAACAATGTAAAAAAGAATATTATAGAGGGATTAGTTATAACTATTATAAGAAAGAAAAGATATAAGTACTTCATTTATTCACTTTAATTAAAATTCATAGTCACTCGTAATCTTTTAGAAACGTATTTAATTTATGTTTACAACAAGATTAAATACAGAAGAGCTCTTCAAAAGCCATCCTTTGATAAACCGCTGACCACATTCGTAGTTCGTGGACTAACTTAGTTTTAAGGCTTATATCATATACTACATAAAATACTGCCGACTCAACTGTTAATGAAATATGATTTAGCGATAAATATTTTCTATATCCCTATTTTCAGTTGGAAGTTGAACGGAAATTACAAGTAGGTAAGTAATTTACGTGGAATATTACCAGAACGAAAGCTTCCGCTCTGAAATGACCAAACCATTCAATAAATGGACATAATTCTACCGTATGTAAATAGAAAACTGAAAATATAATGCACTTCGTTTTGTTGCAATTTCTCTTTGGCTTTAAAATCGTTTTCAGAAATGTAAGTCATTGTTTATGTTGCTTAGGTTGAAAATTATAG
The DNA here is from genome assembly GCA_018238005.1 of Eurema mandarina. Lineage (NCBI taxonomy): Eukaryota > Metazoa > Arthropoda > Insecta > Lepidoptera > Pieridae > Eurema > Eurema mandarina. The sequence continues at coordinate 955 of DWAJ01005089.1, read as the reverse complement.
GTGTTACGAGCGGTTTTTCAGTCGCAAATAAGTAAATAACATTGTAGGAGCACAGTTTTCTCTTTAACAACACAAAATAAAGTAAAAATCATCTGGACAATAGCCATCCAGTAAATCATAGCAATCACTACAAGCTACAATGCAGGAGAAACAATCGTCAGCCATCATTAACTGCAAATTGAAACGGCCAGGCGATGTAAGAAAATAACGAGCTTGAACATAACTGGGAAACGATTTTTCAAGAACAATCTACTGTTGCATGTGCATTGAGTATGCACTGAGTATATGTAGAGATTTTTATATAGTTTTTTACGGCTTAAGTACAATAGAGAGAGCTTAAAAGGTATGGTACACGGATATCTTAAAACAATAACATGGGATCTATTTATTATTTATTTTAATTTAATTAAAAGAATTTAGTATTAATCATCATACAAAAATGACCCACGTATGTAATAGGTACTCATTATCGTCTATTTGAGTATCTATTGAATCTATAATAAGTATTTAGTTCCTTCTATCTACTAGATTACTTCTATCTACTTTAGTCAATAAATTGAGTAATATTATTTACTGTTTTATTTGTTAGTATTTCTTGGAATAATTCGAAAAAAGGTCTAACTTATTCTGTTTTGCGCCTTCATATAATTTTATAATAATAAAACATTAATAGTTTAATATAGTTTTAATTGATACACGTAAGCTTGGGGATACAGTCGTATTAAAAAACATAACTGGGGGCCAACCACCATCTCTTATAGCAGTATTATTTTAATCTTTCCTTCGAATTTTGTACCATGACATGCTTAATAATAAGCTTATTTTAGAATTGTTTCGATCAGAAGTTTTGTGCGACAATACGTAAATCATTCACTCAATCCGTACCATGACATGCCTTTTGACAGCAAACAATATTGTTTATATGTCAAATTTGACAATAATAAAAAAGTTGATT
>DWAJ01005088.1:0-11979 GCA_018238005.1 Eurema mandarina | reverse complement strand
TTCGAAAATAACAATATCGTATGCAAAATTGAATTTTAAACTCACTTTCCTTGTCTTTAACTTTTCCTTGATCGGGATGATATATAGGGAGAGAATATGGTTACCCAAACGTAGACTTTTTATACCATATTTTATAAAAATCAACCAATATAGTTCACGTCACGAATCTTTAGCGCTGAACGAAACCTGCGCAGAAGTAAAAAATAAGTGATCGTCGGATGCGCGAGCGTTCATTGGTTGTCCCAGTCGTGTTGTCTTTCTCGCACCAATACGTCAATTACGAGCGCGATTCTACCGATGCGCAGCTATTCTCGTCCAGCGCTAAACGTAAATGACGCGACACATACCTTACTTTAATGCTGCATAGAGAAACTTTTGCATCCATAATATTAATTATTATGTACGATAGAGGGTTTTTACAGTCTAAGGTTACGTCATTTAGAAGCTTTTGGGACCAACGTCCTTTTGCAAGCTGAATCGTTGAAACCTGTATTGATTAGGATTGATTAACGAAATGTCATCGTGCCAACGTGTCAAGAGCGTGGAGGATCTGACATTGGAAGTACGGTAAGTGACAATGATTGAGTCATCCATACTAATATTATAAATGCAAAAGTAACTCAGTCTGTCTGTCTGTCTGTGTATCCTTTATCACGCTAAAACTACAGAACCGATTAGAACGAAATTTGGTACACAGATGGTCTAGAGCCTGATATAAAACATAGGTTACTTTTTAACTGGAAAAAAGGGTTAAAAGAAGGGAAGGGGGGATCAAAGTTTATATGAAAGTCCACGCGGACGGAGTCGCGGGCAACAGCTAGTCTACTATAAGTCTGCATTGATAAAAAAAGCTGGATTCGTCGTCTATACTAGGTCTAAGTCAAACCTATCATTATTCAATAGCTAGGCTATACTTTTGAATCAACATGGTTCTACAGAAAACAACATCTAAATTCTAGAACATAAAGAAATAAACCTTTTATCACTATCCTAACTTTTTCTTAAACGTCAAATTTCCCTCGTATGATAATATGACTACATACTTTAAACTAAAATCTGTTTTTTTTAGTTTCCAATAAACATTGAAATCTTTTTTTGTTTTGTGGACCGACCGGAAGGACCGACCCTCAAAGAAAGCGGTTATTGCCGTCTAAGATCTGTTCCTGAAGGTTTTATATGTTGCGGGCTTCTAGAACTAAATACGCTGTCTACGTAAAGCAGCCAATGTCATATCGGTGGTGACAAAAAGCTGGTTGCTGGCCATACAATTTTGATCTGACGAAGATATACTCAATCCATTTCTACGGATTTATTATTTTATGATTATTTTATCCCAGTGTAGTCTTTAAGTCATAACTCTTTCGGATTACGGACCTTTTTACAGTATTAATTTTTCCTTTGAAATAGGAAGGAAAAATACTATACAAGTGTTCAATAATTTATGGAAAAGTAAGTTAGTATTAAATTTTATTATTATGTGATAAAATTAAACTTGAAAATTTGGCTTGTGCCAACAGCCAAAGTGGTGGCTATTAATTTAATAAAACGCTTCAGATTACAATCTAGGCTCAATCAATTCGCCGAATTTATATTTAAACAGACCAACGAACGAATTCATTAAGTAATTTTTATATGGGTTGTTTACTTATTTGGGCTAACCATGTTTTTCAAAACAGCTCAAACCTCGGGAATAAACAAAGAGATGGTTTTTGTAATACGTTATCATTGTGAACATGTGTGTTTATTGGCGAAAATAATCACGGGTTTTCTTCCTTTCTCGAAGAGTATCCTGAGATAATATCCCATCTTAAAAAAGGGTATCTTTTGAAGACACTTCTAGCCAAAAAAACTTACAGTGTATCTATTCCTACATATTCCAGTTCTTCTCTGTAAAAACTCTGCCTTCCGAACCGCTGGTAAATGTTTTGTACCACGATAACGATTCAAAAGTGTATATATGTAGCCTAGTTGAAAAAATATGATTGAATTTTACATCTTGCATCATTCAAACATGCTGTTTTGTGCTACTATATCATCATCATCCTTATACAGCCTATAGCTGTCCACTTATGGACATACTACGTGCTACTTACATGAGTATAACGCAGATAGCGCACTGGAACTTGCGCAGGCGCTTCTGGTAGCTTCGTGAGATGCTGGACTCGAACACGTACGTCGGTTGGACCAGCGGGGTGCGCTCCTCCGTGCTACTGCCCGCGCGCTGCATCGTGCTGTTACAAAGATTACAATTAAAATCTAAATAATTATATAAATTACGTGTCACGTTGTTGGTCCGCGATTGACTCCTAAACTACTGAAGCGACTTTAAATTAAATATACACGCCGTGTGCAGTTTAATCCAACTTAAAAGATAGCATAGCTATTTATATTCCCGGTATTGCCCGGGAATGGGAACTACGAGGGTAATACCTCGGGATACAGCTAGCTGAACTATAGAGATCTCAACGGGAACCTACTCAAGAGCTGTCGAGCCGCGCGCGCGTGTTGTTGGGTGATAACCACTTTCCTTCGGGTGGCTCGCCTGCTCGTTTACCCCCTATTTTATATAAGAAATAATTTCGAACATTATTCAATGAGGTTTGGGAGCTTAGACTTTGAGGTAACAGTGTAGTAATCATAATCGTAATAATCCATACTTAATATTATAAATGCGAAAGTAACTCTGTCTGTTTATCTGTCTTTCCATCAAGCGAGACTACTGAACCGATTAGATCGAAATTTGCTACACAGATGGTCTAGAGCCAAGGGAAGGACATAGGCTTTGTTTTAAATCAACTCGCAAATGACAAAATGTGTTTCAATTTGTGTATTTATAGTATTTTTGTGACAGAGACTTCAAAAATGCCTTATTCAACGCGTAATACCGAACACACTCGTTTATCCGTAAAAGTATTATCTTTCTTTTTTCTTTTTTCTGGTTTTGTTTTTTGTGCGTAAATGATATTTTTAGTTTATTTATTTATTTATCTGTTTCGCCGAAAAGAAAAAAAATAAACCAACTCTATTTCAATCTTCGACCGTTTTTAAATTTTATTTGATAACAAGCTTTAAAGAAATTCTTATAAGTGTTTATTTAACAAGGAAAGTCTGTTTGATAAGATAACATTCCTCTTTTTTTAAATAGGTTATTGTTTATACTCAGACTTGCTTTGTTTAAAACGAAATGTTTCAGATAAAACTTTAACACAGCCTAATACTGTTTAATATATTAAAAAAAAATTAAAAAACTCATTGAAAAATTGGTAATTGTCAAGTCAGGAAAATAAGGTTTCTCAATTCGATCGTATATATGTATGTTTTTTTTTAATTCCCGAGGCAATATAAAATATCCAATGTGTTTAATAAAAGTCTAATTTACCGTCAACTAAATTCATACTTTTGATTTTTTTTAACAAAAATTTTGTACATACCGATACAACCGCACAATAAAATATCATTTTGGAATAATTAGTTTAAAACACTTCATTAAAAAAACTAAATATTTAAATACGAATAGTAAACTTTATACGCAAACAAACTCATTTCGAAAACTTGTCCAACCAGATTTTCCGCCAACCATAGTTAAATAGTAACTATTGAAATAATAATAACATTGTTTAACTTATGTATCGACTATAGATTATAATTCCGGTTTAAATACTTTTAAATCACAATAAAAAAATCTTTTAAAAGTGCCATACGAAGAAAAACAACAAACAAACAATATATGTAACTTGCTGCTCCCCGCGGTGTCACCTGCATTTATATGTATTTATACATAAACTTTCCTCTTGAATCAGTCTATCTGATAAAAACTGCATGAAAATCTGTTACGTAGTTGAAAAGCTTCATGCATACATACGGATAAACAGAATTTGTTTTATACTATTTTGTTTTATACTATGTAATGAAGAAGTATTTACTGCCTTATTTACCTAATAGATATTTTTTAAATGATATTTATTATTCATTTTACTAGAATATCCGTTATTCAATTTATTTGACGTTTATAAATTTAATTTATAAACAATATCTAACATGTAGGTATACAAAACCTAACATGAAATAATTTTAAATCTAGAACATTTACAATCCATTTATATTTTTTATTTATTGACTTTAATTATATTATACCTCCTTTAATCTCCTTCTACTTTTATTTTCTCTCCTTATTTAAATGTCTAAACGCGCTATAATTATATTATTTAAAAAATGCACTTTAATATTTCCCATTAACGTATTTTGTCATTAAAAAACAACTCCCATGTTCCTAATTACAGCACCAATAAGTAAATTAAATTTTTTAGTTGACCAAAATTTTCCACCCCTAAATTATCATTTAACCTTTTAGGTACAAATTGAATGTTTAAATAAAATTTTAACCCACCGTTTTTCCGATTCCCGTATCAAGTTAACTGCCTCACTCACTAGTTCATTCACTCCGTACACTCATACACTCCGTGTGATGACTGAATACCAACTAACCGATCTCCCTTTACGAAATACGAAGGCTCAACAACCACCGTCTATGTCTGTACGAGTTTTATAACCCCGGCTTGAAGCTGAAACTTTAATACTATAAGCAATATGTCCATTGCTTTAGAACAATTCGATTTTGTCAATGGGACTAAAGATTAATCAAACATAGCGTTCGTTAACTGTGTAGATATTGCAATAGTTTATGTTAAACTGTTAATTAAATTTAAAAGTTAGTTATTAGGAATCAATTAAATAAATCTTTATTCAAGTATGTTATATATAATAGCAACACTTTTGAATTGTAATATCATTAGGAGTTTTGGCGGGAATCTGGCGGCGTCTATTTGTAATCTCGATTGAATATTCGTTTTTTGATGCATAAAGTGATTTTATGTTTGATTGTGATAGTGAATCATGCAGTAAATTAGCTATTAAGTATCCAGGAAATGAAGAATTCAATCGAGAGCGCATAGTAGCGCCGTTCCGATTGCTCCAAGATTCGTCGAGATTTTTCGTAAAGTTCACTATCACTTTACGAAAGGCAGAAAGAAACGAAAGAAAGGATTTATAAGAATGCGACTGAAGGACTTTGTATCCATGGTCAAGAAATAAATTAAAAAAGTAATATCATTACAAAAACAAAGTTAGTACTTAGTGCCAATAGTACACAAAGCAACTGCTTTGGAGAAACTCTCCAGAGAAGAACCGGCAAAAAACTCTGATAGTTGCTCTTTAAAATAGAGATATATTAATTAATGTACATTTAAGCAGAAACCACTATAATATTCATACATAAAAAGGGTCACTGTCCTGCGAGCGTTAAGCAACAATATTCCAAGGATTTTTTCTTCAATGATAATAATATATTCGTTCCTAACTTCTATATATTAGCCTACAATACTCGTTAATTACAAGTTACAACACAAGGTTTTAAAATCAGACCTACAAAATGGTCATTTAAGTGTGCTTTTAAAAATCTTTACCTCCAATGTTTTTAAATCAAAACCAATATATCTTTATTCAACTAGAGTACATATACCTAGGAACATTTTTGAATCGTCATGGTATTAGAAAACATTTATAATTGTTATGCATAAGCGGTATAAAGTAGCCGAATTAAGCAAGAACATTCTAAATAATTTTTTTGCCGCAGCTGCCCGTAGGTAGGTCGTTATAAATTTAGAAAATATTATGCACAGATCTTGACTTATAGATAGATAACATAGCTCATTAAATTTAGGTAAGTAAAAATACCTAAAAATGGAGAAGAAAATATCAAGAATTACGCACTATGTCACTAATGTATAATTTCAAACAAGTATTTCTAAGTACGAAATAAAAATATTTATATCTACAAAGTAACTATACCAATAACTCGATTTTTATTCGAACGATTTCTAAGTTTGCTTTTGTATTAAAATAAAATTCAATAGCGAATATCTGTTCAACCCAATACCCTTATTTCTTATCAGTCGAACGTCTGCTAAGAAAAATAAAAGTTATTTTTTATTATTTTTTGTCGCTTTTGTGACCGAAAAAGATTTTGCGAATGTATTTCAAGTTATTTGCTGATGCTATGCAAAATCAGAGGTTAGGTCTATGTACCTACTTATTTATTATTATTAAGAGATCAATTTTACGAGTTTTTGAAGTTACAGAGGTCTTTGGATTTATTGGACTAATTTCTTTTCACACTAAAACAATACACACAAAATTATTTCAAAATGCTGTTCAAAGCTATAATATACCTACTCTAAAAACACCTAAAGAATCCGAGCTTACACTTGACCCAGCTTGCTCTCAAAATGTACAAAATATTGGATTATGCAATTGTCTTATCATTTATAAGCTGTATACTTCATTTTACTTACCGGTTACAGTGAATGACCTCGGAGCGAAGTTTTTTCGGTTCACACACAACATGGGGCATTTCAGATAATAACAAACTGAAAAATGTTATTTGAAATTGTTTTATAGCCTTATTAAACACGTTTCCGTGTTTGTGATATAAAGCTTCGTTTGTTAGGTTACTCATTTAAGTAATTACTTAATGTTGTATCACTGTTGGTAAGAGTAAAGGTAAAAAAGATTACAAGAAAACACTTTATTGTGGAGTTCTCTTTATACCTTAATAGAATGAAAAAAACCTAATAGATAATTGAGAAGGCATACATAAAACTATTCCAATTAAAAGTTAAAGGTATCAATCAGATTTTGTAAATTTAAAAGTGCTAAAAAAATTTAAAATGGCAAAGCTTGATTTTCTTGCTGGTTAGTTTTTTGAACCGAAGAAAACCTCCCAATATTAATTTTATTCAAATCTCATAGAGAAGATCTAAACGGACTTAAGGAAGAAAAAAGGGTTAAATAAATGTCACAAGACTTGCATCCCGTAAGTTCCATTAATACATTAAGACCCTAATTTAATAGAAACAGTATTAGCACCCATAATGCTTTAAAATTCAACGGCTATTTTCGGCAAAGGACCGGCCGATGACCGGAAAGGGATCAATGTTATTGCACTTTGCGAAACCAGTTCAGGGTAGCTGATATACTGTGATTTAATTCGGGTTTATTTTCGGATGACCACGGGTCAACGGTCAGCTATATATAGCTTTCACCTTGACCGATTTGGTTTGAGTTAGGAGGTTATGGTTTTCCAGGTGGGTGGGGCTTTCTTTGCTCCAACTTTTGATATGCCTGTGAGCGGGTATCCATAAGAGGATGAAAAAGGTTTTGTTTTCATGATATAGGAGGCAAACGAGCGAGAAGAATGTTTCAATATCAAGTTTTATATTTATAACATATTATATATGTTTACAAAACCGGGCTGCATTATTAGAATACATATATTATAAAATTTGTGAGTTTGCAAGGATTCCTTTGCAGTAAACAAGGATTTTATAAGTAAACAAGATTTGTGTTATCGAAGGCGGATGTCGGACATTGGATCTTGAATGTTTGTTTTTAAATAATGAACTAATAAACTCTTTTGTAAAAAAACTTTTTTCGCATTTTTTATTTTATTTTTCATTTAATAAAACGGCGTGAAAGATAATTCATTTATTAATTATGTGATTGTTTTAACTGTGTTGTCTTCAATTATTCGAAGTTTGTGCAATTTATTTTCTAATACCTAAGAGGAAAAATTATAAAAAATCATCAAAAGACAAAGAAATATATTTTCCAAAAGGCTCGAAAACAGAATGAAGCCAGAGCTATTTTTAAAATGATTAAAACTCAAAAGCAAAACGATATCACTCAAACACAGCATCAAGTTTATAAAAAGAGCTTATCTGTTATCGTTATCAAATAAGTGAATATTATTTATATTGCCTATGAAATTATGAATAAAATTTGCATTAGGTTCGTTTAAGGCTTGAATAGACAGTGCCTACTTCTTTTGCTTTTCGGGTTTCTGTTGAAATACAAGTCTAAATTAGGCGAGTACATATTATAGTAAAAGACCTACATGAACTGAAAACTCCACTTTGTTCCGTCTTTTAAATTGATTTAATTATATTGTTTCATGAATTTGATATTGCTTTTTCTTATTCTTTATTTTAAACTTTATATTAAAATTTATATTCTTACGGATACAGATCTAACAGTGCAAAAATCATGAAAATCTTTTTTCCGTTATTAATAACGGTATAAATTATGTAATTTTATTATAAGTAAAAGATTTGAAACATTGATTCGTGAGATTTATAATGTATAAACCAATGATATTATACTAGGTATAATATCATTAAGTTTAATTTAATATTATTGGTATAAACTTTACAAAATTGGTTTGAATAGTATACTCACGGCTTAAGAATATATAATTTTAACTGATATCATCTTTTGCCAATTTATATCATGTTAACGATCCATGTTTGTTTATGAATTATTAAATATTATAAAATAATGTATGCTTTTAATTTAATAAAGAGGGTTTTATATTTTATTTAATAAAAATATTTTTTGTTTTAGTTAAATTTTTACAAAAACAAAACTTTTACAATGTAGGTTGCAATTTTTTTTGGCATATTTTTTTACATAATATGTTTAACGGTTTTGAAAAGTTACACCTAGTTTAGATTCAACTTATACCTATAAAATATACGTTAGTATTTAAATAATTATTAACGTTATTATATTGAACGCAGCAGAATCGTGGCGTTGATGTCATCAATCTGTCAGAATGACATTGGCACGTGTCATTTACAGCTGCTGAGTGGAAAAAGGGAGAGACCGTATATATTATAAAGTTGGAATAAATAATAAACTACTAAAATGGCTAGTATTGAAGAACTGCAAAAGAAAGTATCTGAACTGGAAGCCAAACTCGCGGCTGCACAGAAGAATGCTGGACCTGTGCGTCAGAAAATCGCAGTTATGTCTTCGGAAGTTGTGGACTCGAATCCATACAGGTTTTGCATACATTTCTTCATTATTTCTGGTTCTCTGTTCTCTGCGACACTTTTATAGCCTTTATTATTTACCGGAGAAAATCGCTTAATGGAATATCAGCGAATAACGTATCATTAACGACTGAAGCAGACCCGCAATATGCTTGTCCCATAAAACTTTCATTATGACGAGTCAAAAATAAATAAACAAAATTTTCGTTGCTTTTAATTCGCATTTTGAATGATTTTCTAAAACTCGTTAATATTATATTTGTGAATGCTGAAGATTTAATTTGAATTTTTAAATAATTTTGAATTTTCTATTTCAATAGATTGTATTATTACATACAAACACTCCTCTATCATAGTAGTATCGATAAAATACTTTTATTTATAGTATATGTAAAATTCAAATGTATTTTTATAATATTTACTGTCAAAAAATTAAATATCATAATTAATAATAATTTTATGTATTCCAGTCGGCTGATGGCTTTAAAGCGTATGGGTATAGTGGACAACTATGAGAAAATCAGAGAATTGACTGTAGCAGTTGTTGGAGTTGGTGGAGTGGGCAGCGTCACTGCTGAAATGCTCACCAGATGTGGTATCGGGAAGGTAATAGTTTACATAGTTCTCTATCATATAGTTTATATTAAGAAATGACTACAACAACATAGACTTACAAGAATTATCTACTTATTGTAAGATTATAGCATTTCTATATAAATAAGCAATTATAGATATATTGTTATTTACTTATATTGAGAAATTAAAGGCATTTGGTGGCATCATATTATATACCATTTGAATAGAAATTCAATTTTAAGAAATCTGTTAACATTCAACAATTCCAGTTAATCCTCTTCGATTATGATAAAGTTGAGCTTGCCAACATGAACCGTCTGTTCTTCCAACCGCACCAAGCCGGGCTCAGTAAGGTAGATGCGGCTGCGGCAACACTACAAGACATTAACCCAGATGTCACTATCGAAGCACACAATTATAACATTACGACTGTGGATAATTTTCAGAAGTTCTGTGATTCTATAAGGTATGTTTTAACAGAATGCTAAAAAACCTTATTAACTTGTGTTTTAGCCTGGAGGGTAATATTCTCATCCTTATAACATTTTCAAAAAAAAAATCCATATATAAAAATGAGTGTAATAAAATTTTAAAGATTATTAATGCAAAATTTATCCTATTTTATACTTCTAACATAATCCTCTATCTCTCTTATCTAAATTCTTAGAGTAATTCTCAGATGCTGGCAACACCATACATACATATAAAACATAATATGTATTTGTTTAAGAAAATTGTTATATTAATTTATTATTCATTAAAATAGAAAAATAGCCGAAATATAATAAAAGTTTTATGGATCGGAGAACAGTTTGTTAAAAAAATTTATTATGTGTTACATTTTAATGTTTTAAAAGTCATGTTAATTTTTAGGAGTCCTTAGTAATAGTCCGGAATAATATGTATTACCCTAGTATATGGATCTTAATCACCCTATGTAAGTGTAATTTAAATCATATTTTCAGCAAAGGCAGTCTAACGGCTGGTCCTGTGGACTTGGTACTAAGTTGTGTGGATAACTTCGAAGCCCGTATGGCTATCAACACAGCCTGTAATGAACTAAACCAGCACTGGTTTGAATCCGGAGTCAGTGAGAATGCTGTGTCCGGACACATACAGTATATAGAGCCGGGTGTGACTGCTTGTTTTGCCGTAAGTCTGTTTGGTGATTCATCGAATATCGTATTTTGGTTCTATATATTATGTATGGTACAGTCACCTACTGAATTTGATGAACACAACATTATAACATTGAAATATTGCAAACTAGCTGACCTGTGTCCACTTTCTTGGGAATAATTATTGGTTCAGTAGATCCTGCTATTACCTCTAACAATTTAACAAACTTTACTTTTTTATAATATTAGTATAGATATATGTATTGGAGTGAGAGGTGACAGCAATCTAAGCCTTAGTAGCATTTTAAATGAACAACAACCGAAACTCAAAATGAAAAGTTTACAGAAAAAAATAAAATTTTTGAATGTTTCTTCCAGTGCGCTCCACCGTTGGTTGTAGCATCTAAAATAGACGAGAAAACACTAAAAAGGGAAGGAGTCTGCGCCGCCAGCCTGCCCACCACCATGGGCATCGTCGCTGGTTTCCTGGGTAAGACCACTTATCAAAGACAACCTCAAGAATTTATTTAATCAACTAGGCTACATATAGTAACACTTTTGAATCGTCCATGATTACAAAACAATCATTTATTATTGAAGAACCGGTCCAGTAATAATTTTTTTTATCTATTTTGTGTTATGTCTGTGGGCAATAATTTTTTTTAATTAAATTTAATATAAAGTAAGAGAATCTGATAAGTGGTCTTTTAAAATGAAATGATGCATTGTAATTTGACACCTTTCTTTCATCCTTCATTCTTTTATTTAATCGTGTAAATTTATGTATTACAGTTCAAAACACGTTGAAGTATCTGCTCGGTTTTGGAAATGTCAGCCATTACCTGGGCTACAGTGCTCTTACTGACTTCTTCCCCACAATGAGTCTCAAGGTATATAGTATTTATATATTTACATAGACATATAACTCACATACTGATAGTCCCTTTAGTGAAGTACAGTCGTAAGTGAAGCCAAAACTGTATATGTGTAAGTGTTAATAGAACGTTCTCATAGTCGATGACACGCACATATGCACGATAATGTTGCTGTTATAAAAAATTTACCCATGAATGTGGATTTTTTTCCATTTATGCATGTCACTATCTGATAAGAAAACTCCCTGCCCGGAGTTGGGCTTTATAGCAAAGTTCCGGGTAGCACTGCATTGGCTATGGGCTGGCGTTACTCTTACCATCAGGAGTGCGACCAGCTCGTCTCCCCTCTTCATATTATAAAAAAAAAACTCTGACGGAAATAGTGGTAGTTAAAAGTCTTTCAGGCTAAAACTACTGAACCGATTGTAATGAAATTTGGTACACAGGTGATCTAGAGCCTGAGAAAAGACAGGCTACTTTTTAACTGGAAAAAAGGGTTGTAAGGGTCAAAGTTTATATAAA
>DWAJ01005087.1:0-11979 GCA_018238005.1 Eurema mandarina | reverse complement strand
ATTCTCTCTACAAAGCTTAACCTCGGTACATACTGATCTAATAAAACTAATATGTATTATATGTATTTCTGAGCAGAAACCGTTTCCAACTTCAGCTTACACACAACAAGACCCTAATCGGTAAAACTAAACTGAACTCATACATTATTGACCGCGCCATATATTACTGACCCGCGTTACGTCAATCGCAAGGAAAGTGCTACGTCAGCACTTGATTCGATTAAACGGGCCGTTCCTAAACGACCTCAATGCCCCGACTATCGACAGGTTCGCTTACAAATTAGTTCGCCTTACATTTGTAAGGTTCACGGCTATATGTTTACGTGTTAATAATCTACAGTTAAAGTTTTAACATATCCAAGAATTTTCAAATACTTAAGTTGCGTATTTGCTTAGGAATATATGTGAATTCAAGGAAATAAATAATTAATGTTCTACAGTTGTTACCTTCAGAACGTCGTTCTTTCAACTGACTTTTTATTTCACTAATATTGAAATAACATTTATATTCGATAATAGAAAAAAATATTTCTACCGTCATCATAAATATAACATTTTGACATTGTATAACGAAATTCAAAAACACCTTACCTTCTAGAATCTTCTTTCAGGCTAAAACACTTTTTAAACTTAAACCAATCTTTAGAATGACCATAAAAATGCATTCCATAAAAAATGTCTATTATTATCGTAATTGTTAAGCACTAAAGGTTCTTTTTGCACGTTAATATTACTTGTTTGACCTAATTTTATATGAAGCTTATCTGGTGCTACTAAACTTACTCTAGAGAGCAATAATTGTAACTAATGGTATCTACATTTATGCAATAAAACATATTTAATACATGGAAATTGTGCAACAATAACTATATTGTAGTTATTATAAGTTTTATGTTTATTTATTATAAGTTTTCATACCTTTATCATATTAACTTCGAAGTTTTTAAATTCGACAACACTACATGGACAAAAGCTTTTTTATAATTTTAATTAAATATATTTTCTTAGTCTTTAAGTGTTTGCTTTAGTTACTTTTTTAACTAGAGTGTTTTTAATCGTACTTTTTATACTAAAGATAAACTTCGACTCATTTAAATAAGTTATTAATTACTAGCTTTTACCCGAAGCTTCGCTCGCATTAAATCAAGTAAATAAATATCGGTAAAGAAAAAGTAGCCAATGTGTATCTTTTACCCCCAAAAATATGTGAGCAAAATTTAATAATGATAAGTCTAGTAGCTATTGCTTCAAAGCGAAACATATATCCCCAATTTCACACTTATAATATTGGTAAATAAGAAAGGATATAAAACATAGAATGTTAAACATAGAACTAGTTCTTTTTCCAATTTACGGCGTTGTCTCCCACAGAGACACGTCCAGAACAAGATGGTCCATACAAACGTTCCTGACAAAACTGCAATATTGACGAATAGTTTATTTCCATCAACTGCAACTATTTGCTTTTATGCGAACCAATTCGCTTCACAACCGAACGTGTTTTTTACGTTAAAAAAAATATACTTCTATTGAATACTGGCTGTTGTGAAATTCAAATAAACCTTTATTTAGATGATACATTTGCATGCTTGCTAGTTTTTACGCCTACGACTAAAATTTTCTGTAAAAATTACTTAAAGTTGTAAGAAGAATACATTGAAACCTGGCATTATGTACAGTCTAATACAAAAGTATATAAACACATTCAACTTTACAAAACAGCTTGGCACTACAATATTTTATTAGTTAAATTTATAATTTCTGTTTTATATAAAATACAAATGATCTCATCATTCTGAACTCTTATCACAACACTTATTTATCGATTCTTTTAATATCTATAACGATTCTTGTAATTTCGCATGCATACATATTCTTTATAAGTTGTCTGTACTTTGTATCCCTTGTATCGGAAAAATTCATGTCGAAAATAAATGATTTCTTAGAAGAACACGAAAAGAATACACAGATAAGGGCTTGTCTCCGATCGTAAGATCAAAATCAAAAAACATCGCAATTTAACGAAACATTTTTCCTTGAATTAATTAGGATAAAAGTCTTCCTTAGTTTTTTACATCGAATATTCCAAAAACAACCTTCTCATTTTCTTCAAACCATTATAGAATTCTGTATTCCCGTCAGTGCTAATACAATTCAATGCTCAATATTCAATAAGGAATATTTCAGAGACAATATCAGAAATACAGGTATAGTCTATTTTCCGAAGGACCAGACAAAAGTATATTGATGTAGGTTGTCTGAAACCGAGGCTGGAGAATACAATCTTGACACAATTCTAAAGAGTGACCAGTGTTTTATATTCGTACATGCAGATACCTGTGTCCAGGGATTTTACCTTGGATAAACCTGATTGCGTATTTGCGCTGATTTATTATTCTTATATATGTTTCTTCTTCTTCTTGGTTAAATGGCAGTGCTGCGTTACCACTGCCAATGTCTAGTTATTTATAGATAATACAAGTATAAGGGTCGATATTTGGTTGTGGCAATCAGCAACACGTGCTTGCAATACCACAGCCAAACTCCCCCCCATATATGTAAGTCAAAATTCTAAAACAGTGATCGGTGACTTATTAGTGCGCCGAGTTCTGAATCGCCCTTATAATATTTATTCAAGAGCATGTACAATGCTTCTGGAAATCAAACCTGGACCATTGATAGGTCAGTAGTTATTTACAATTTCTCCACAGTTTATTTACTTCTAAAAAGTTCAATAATAACACATACGTTAATCCCCTTTTTCAGCTTTTTGATCCTTGATCAAGTTCCAGAATACAGACTATGTCTTTACCAAATTTGATTAAAATCGATTCAGTCGTTTCTTGCGTTTTACGTAAAAGCGTAAAAAACTTTCAGACAGAGTTCTTTTGCATGAATATTATTATATTGATAAAGATGAGTTCGGTTCAGGAGTAATCAATTCTCGAATTTTCTACGTACAACGCTTGAGATACTAAAATTGATCCGATATAACCACAATATTTAAACAGAGCTTCGAAAGAGGTCTCCATTACCAACGTAATATTTGTTCAAGACCATATTATTTTAGGACGAGAGGTCACATTAAAGTTAACATTACAAGGGACTTTGCTACTCTGAGTGATCTTCTTTGTAACAAGGCATTCTTCATATTAATATGCTGCCTTTGGCGATGAAATCTCTTTATTTTGTTGCCATAACGAAATAATGTTTTCATATAATTGCATATTAAAACGTTTGCTCTTTACCTAACGTAAGAATTAACATTTACTTGTAAGTAATATTCTAGGAGTATTTGTATGTATTATTTAAGCTAAAGACTACACAAATGTGATTTCGAAAAAATACATTTTTTTTAATTAATAAGGTATCTTGAACCCGTACTATACGTACTATGCATAAAATTAATTTTAAAATAATTAAAGCATATTATATTTAAGAAATGCCACATTGCGTCAAATCTGTCATACACGATACAAGCTAATGACAAATTTTGACATCGTGCAAAGAAATTTAATATAGAACGGTCATAGTCTTACTGTATAGTATAGTGTAGTAAAATTGTATAGGTATAGTATAGCACTGTAAGTTAATATGACTTCTGATATAGAACGAAACCTAAATAACAAATACATTAAGGTTATGAGACCTTTCGTAATGGTAGGTCATCAGACCTCTGTCCTACATATTTTTCTAGGCCATGTAATTTTCATTGTCTGAAGCTTAACTTTGACATAGAACAAAAGGCTTTTTAATTCCAACAAAAGATGGGAAGCTTATCGTACTATAAGACACAAGCAGTTTTTTTTATTTCGATATAAGGCCTCATAAGGTAAGTTAAGATACATAGTAATACATGGCCTACAAAATTGTTCACATTATTTAGTATTTTTTTTTTGCAAGTTAAAGATTTTTATAGAAGTAGATGTTTTGCTGGCAGTGTAGTGTACCGAAGAGAAATATTTTTAATGCATATTTCTAGACAAATGACTGTCTAAAAGGTGCAATCAGTGTTCAGTTATTTTAGCTTTTCCAGGTTCGAGTTTTGAACGTTACGTTCATGTTTTGATCTTAGTTAGGGCTCGAGCCCTGAATCTCGATACTGACCAAGCGTGCAGCTTTGAGGTTGTTTCAACATTCAAGTTTTGGGTTCGAGTTGGTTGGTTTTGTTCGAGTATGAATTCGAAGTCGAGATTACCACATACAAGCTAACAAACTAACAACACAACCAGCACTTTTCTATAACATTAGCATAGATAAATTGCTTACAAGTTTTGAAATATTTTCAAACTTTATGTAGTTTCCGCCTGACAAAATATAGTTGGCAAAATTGAATAATTTAAAGAACGACGTATTATGAATATCTTCATACTTACGTGTTCTATAGAAGTTCCAGTTTCGGGTTTAAAATTACATAATATTTCAACATGAGTGTGCTTTGATAAGCGACTTATCTTGTTTCAGCTATAAATAGAGTTAATTTGTCTTCACCTTCATAAACAATTTACTATCGATATTAAAAGACGTCCATTAATAAAGCTGGCATAATGTTGATGGGTCAATATTAAATTTTACAACTATGTGAAAAATAATAATAATAATAACGAATTACGTATTGTTTATTAAAAAAAGCTGTCTCAGTCTCTATTTTTTTTAATTCTGAATAACACTAACCCTTTGACCTATTCATGGGGTGTTTTGTAAATTACTACTTATTGATATTTTAACTGACACATTGTTTATTATTGTTGAATTATTTTTATAATTTTTTGTTAATAATATCTTGAAAGGTTCTTTAAGTCCACTTTGAACAAACTTTTTTCTGGTCCTTATTTTTAAATTGTTCATATTTTCTGTACTATTTAATCTCACTCGCTTATAATCCGCTCGTATTTATATATTTATTTTCAACAATAAACCAACCTTTGACCGGCGGTCGACAAAAGAATGCTTTAAAAGGTACATATAAGTAAGCAAAGCAGGAAAAGATCACTAGTCTAATATAAGATTCAGTTTATATGCGTATGCTGTACTTAGGGCGTGCTACAGTATCGATTTCCGATTAAGCCTGGAGTCAGTACAGGAAGAACCTAATTTCCTGCTGTCTTCGCTGAGCGGTGAGCTACATGTGAATAAATCTACATTTACTCCGCCAACTATAAATCCGAATCTATTCAATCAAGTGCTGCTTGTTACAACATGCATTCGAATTAGAATCTGTATCTTTGTAATGTAAGTAACTACGACCTCTAACGATCAATAAGAAATAACAAAGTTCTTTCACTTTTTGAAGATTATTGTCAAAGCAAGCTTACATTATATTAGATTTCAGTCCTTAAGTGTGACAATTTTTGTTTTTTGTCTTTTGGGTTGTTCTATAAACGCAACCCAAAACTAGATTTGAAAATTTCATATAATTCGTAATCATATCAGTAACTTTTTATTGTACATTTACACATAAAATGAACTTATAAAAACAATCATATAAGAAGATTTTTATTATCTATACATATAAAAATGAAACCCGTTTTCGGTTGTCACGACATAACATGAAAACGCTTTGACCGATTTGGCTGATTATTTTTGTTGTTTTTGTTATTATTAGGAGAAGGTTCTTTTGTAGGAAAAGATTACCATTTTACTTTTTTGGTATTTCTTAATTATAGGGCGATATGAAGTTCGCCGGGTCAGCTAGTTATTAATATTTTTAAGATATATTCCTAAGGAAACAAACATGTCTTTCGTGTCTCTTTATATTGAAGTATCTTAGATGCTTCTCTGGTATGAATACGAGTATACATATAACCTCTTTTCAAAGGCACTGCGTACCATCTATTTTAAAGGAGTATTCAGGCCTAAATCCCACAATACATCACAGGTAAACATTGGCTCGGTATTGCCAGAGCGTTGTTAAGTGAGCCACAGCAACAAAGATCTTCAGGATATCGATTCACATTGAAGTCGACATCAATTGAGTCCCTTTAGGCATACGATAACGAGGTTTCTACATCTTGGCAACGTAATGACATATTGTCGTGTTTCTTGTTACCTTTGTAATAACTATTTGGTAAATAATTAAAAAATAAAAGAATTAATTTGGTTTATTATTAAATTATTAGTCTTTGTTTTGTAATTATATTATCTTTTAATAGCATTATTTTCATATAAACCAACTCATTTTTGTTTACTTTTACTGCTTTAATATTGCGAGAAGTTTTTGTTGCATTACGCAATGACTTTCAATGTCGAAAGGAAAATTAACACACTTAATAATAAAAGTAAAAACAGAAATAGCGTTTAGTGGAATTTAATTATCATAACGGGAAATGGTCTGCTTTGTAAAATATTTGTCTGTAATATTAAATGACTAACAATCAGGTTGCTTGGTAGTAATTTATACTACTTGTAAATAAATTGTGTTCATGTTATACAATATACGGTAAGATATCTCTTGTCACATGAATGTGTAATAAAGGTTCTTTGATTATAAATGAATGAAACATCCTAAAGCGAGTTACGAGCTATAAATACACTGAAATAACGATTAAAATATGAAGAAAAGGGAACTGATTTAATGCAGACGAAACTGCCAAGCAAGGATAATATTAATTCTAAAGAATATTACGTACTACTTCAAAATTTAAACGACATAATACGAGTATATTATACAGTGTGCTACAAAACATGTGTCCGATCCTGAAGGGTAATATTCTCTATTTAAGAATCTTTTCGAATAAAATAAAATAAAAAATTTACATCTAAAAATAACGATGCAATAAAGTTTTAAAGATTATGTTTCTAGTGAAAAAATTACACAAATTCAATGAAATTCACAAAAGCTGGCAACCCACATACGGGTCGTAGACCCTATAGACCCTATGGCTAGCAGAACACGTGAACGTGAGACGACGTTGGCATGTAAGCTGCCACTTTACTTACTTTATTTTTTTTGTTTGGAAAAATTAATTATGTTATTTTTTCAAAGCGATACCAAAATAAGAATCTACCATCGGCATATAGTAAGAGGTTTTCGGGTACACTTGTTTTGTAGCACCTTGTATATTTTATTATCAAAAATGTACGAACGTATTTCTTAAAAGTTAATGTTGCTGTATAAAAAGTTTTCTTCCTCGAAACAAAATCACGAAGTATCGAGCTACAAAGTCGACTCAATCACCGTGAAGTTAGACAGGTTTGCGATAGTTTGTGGGAAATTATTTAGTTTTCCATAGTTGTTGAAATTGCTTTGTAAGTTAACCCTGGCTGCTCTCGGTGTTAAATTAGCCTTAAAGCGAATTAATCAATTCCTCCTTTAAGGGTCACTCAAACTGAACTTCAATGAACTAGGATATTCCGAGGTCGTATTTCTATTAATAAAAAGATCGTTTTTAATGTAATATATAATTATAAATTCACTGCATATTTAGATAGGTTTGACACGGACTAGTTAGGCCTTATGTCAAAATCCAACACATGTAAAATAAGTTCATACTAGTTTTAGTACTTACCTACATGAAAATCAATTTTAGGGCGTTTCTCAACTTTACATTTATTTTAATTTTATTTGCGTTTAAGTATTTCGACTTTGTTTTCATTAATGGGTTAAGGCCTTTTTTAAAAAACATAATTAAAGACGTTGCTTATAATTATTGAATTAGATTCCAGCTTTACTTAACATCGACATTGACTACCATAACGCTCGAATACTCAAAAGCATATCAAATTAAAGTACGACTCAATTTGAAAGATATGGAATTGAATATTGAGAATTGAACTATCAAACGACATACGTAGCTCTTAAATTTCACTTACTTTTAAGTATTCGATCATTAAAGCATTGAATAGTCTTAATACAATAGCAATAGTTCTAGTTCTATACTGAACGTCTTAACGATTTAATAGTTAACAGTGATTCATGTTTCGAGCCATAGAACAAGTAAGCGAAGCCAAATTGTTTGTAATTACTTCCCAGTACTACATGCGAATACTCGCTTTTAGTTGGAATTTGAAAGATAATATAACTTTACTAAGTAATTGTGAAACGATTTTCAATTAAGTTTTGTATTTAGGCCGATATTTGACTTTTAGCTCAAAATCACTTGGATTAAGTTCTATTCGAAAGAGTATTTAATAATGAAAAGTTGGGGCAGATAAAAATAAATAATATTTGATTGAAAGCCTTACCGTGTCTTAACACGGTCAACAAATTCTTCGAATGCGGTTGAACTATATATTATAAGGCTAGATTTTTTGAACATAGTTAGAACTTTAGATACATCGATCTCTTACAATATTTATTTGAAACATAATATTATTTGTATATAACTTTTCTACACGTAACCAATCAATGATTATATGTGTTATTATAAAATGTCTATTTTTTAACCTTTTCACGAAGGGCACATAGAAACCTTTTTCCACACATTATTACAACTTCTGCTACCCGTTTACATTGCATTACAATGTATACCTAATATTATGTACCATTTTCTAATCGCCTCTCGTAGTCCTACTACATAGCGATTCGACTTCTGTACTAAAGGATTCCTTTATGTCTTTACAATTTAAATCTGCGAACGCGTTTCCGTAACTTCATTAATCAAACCCCCATACTCATGTATTGAGGTTAAGCCAGCCTGGTGACTTGTTAGTAATGACAGTATGGGACATAAATAAGGCATGAGTCGATATCTATTCGCATTCAATACTAATGAGATACGGGAGAGACTTCGGGATTGATTACGCCTTGGCTATACTGACGATCTCAAATAAACTTCGTTATTTCTTTCATAAGTATGAAAATACAAATTTCGTTTAAACAATGAAGAATGTAGAACAAATAACAACTGAACATTTTGCGGCGTAACACAATATTAAAGTTGTCACCGCGCGCCGGACTTTAATCATTTATGACGCGAAATTTCTATATCAAATTGTCGCAGTGACAGCCCTAATCCGACAGGCATACATGTCGACGGAAAAACAAAAACAATTACAATTATAACGTAGGGCTGCGTCGACCCAGTTAGCGGATTTGAAAAGCTAGTCCTATGATTACATTCATTTTAGCCGCAGCCCCTGGCCATAGATTATACGGAATGCTGAACTTCCATTTGGATTTAGGCGTTGAAGCGTGAATCTAAAGACGGGAATAATTCTCGTAATGACGTGAATTAATGTATGAATTGTAGGCTCGACGCTAAGCATTATAATGATATAACGGCTATAACCATTCTACAATTGAGAAGAAAGTACGACTATTACTATATACCTACTCCGATAGCAATTATTAGGCGAATAGCTATTTTTAATACTAAGTCCTCACATATTATCTTGCTCAAGAAATAAAACTTAACATACATCAACCTATAATTTTAATATATAGGGTTAAGTTTATTTATCATTTTTTGTTTGAATAAATTCCGTGGATGTTATTGTATGATATATACTTTTTTTCTACCGATGGAAACATTATTTATTAAAAATTAAAATTGACTATTATTTGGAAACATTAGACTTAAAAATCATAAGACGATAACAAGAGAAAAAGTAATCTAATTTACAGAACAATCAGCACCATTTTTTATTATAGCAACAAAACTTTAAATAAAAAGATTCATAAAAAAGGATGTTGATTATATCACCATAAATCTTGAATAAATAATATTGAAGCATAATTCTTAAATTACTCGTCTAGTATTTTTGTATTTAATTATATAGCCTTGAATTAACATTCACAATTATGCAAATTTTGTTTAATTAACCTTTTCAAAAGTCTTGTTAACGTAAGTATGAGGTTACTCCTTGGTCATACGAATCATATGGTCGAGTAATAATTAATAAAGACTTTATATGACTTTAAATATCAGTGCTCAGCGAAAAATATTGCATATCGATCTTTAGAAAGAGACAATAGACTAATTTCGGCTTCATTCCGCGCGACCTCTTTCACACACTAGTACAAGTAACGTTGGTGAGTCTGATACCAGAATGTTTCTATTGTGCGAAAAAGACAATTGTCAATAAAGCCGACATATTCACCATTCTACATACATCGAAATTCACAAAGAGTCTTATTACTCTTCCCAATCTCGCAAAAAACTCATAATAACTTTTTACGGGAAAAGAAAATCCTAATACAATACCATTGACCCTCAAGGCAAGGACCATGGTTTATGTTGGACTTCTACCCATCGAACCCTCCCTATTCTTTCTCACCGCAATTAGTTATAACTAGCACCTTCGCAGACTCTTACGGGACAAACCCCCCCCCCCCCTTCTCCTCTAGTAGATATTCATATGAAATCTATTTTTCAGCAGCGAGCACAAACCTCGTCAGATGATGGACAAGTAACTTCAATAACAAGCTCACATAAATGCGTATCAAAGAGAATGTTAATGATTAATTCACGCCCGTGAACAGTTAGCCCTCGATCCTGTTAATGCTCGTAGTAAGAAAAACCACCGTTGCAGTTCCGTGAATCTGTACTGTCCTTGCTCAAAAACACGCGCTGACCGTTACCTTGAGTACTGTTACAAATTAGTGGCTAGCTAACTAGTGGAGAAGATTCTATGTCAGTTCCTAACTACGCATTTTGATTTTAATTGTTTATATAACAACTCGTTTTTTAACGTACGTAACATATCATTGGCGAAAAACTCAATCCATTTTAGGTATTTTTATTTAAAAATAACCATGTGCCTAACCATGAAATGAAATTGTACTTAGATATTAGAGCTAAAATATCTATAGATGATCGTAAAATAAATAACGTACTTATTAAATAGCTTAAGAAAAAAGCAGATTATTTCTGCTGTATGCTTATTATTAGATTTAAAACTCATATCAAACATAATATGTCTACAATACACATAATAAACTTACATTATAATGTACATATGCAATTATACTTATACTATCGTCTTTTCTCGCATTCTAAATACTTACACTATAAAATCTATTTAAAAACTTCTACCCACTATATATCTCAACCACTTACTCAACTCAAATGCAATAATAGCCTTCTGCCTTCGATGGATAAAAAAATTAAATTTTTGTTCTCCGACTACGGGTTTATTTGATTTTGAAATAGCGACAGTTTTGCAGAATTCAGCTGCAGAGCGTCGGGCATGCTAGCTCCTACTTCCGAGCTACAAATAAAAAATATCCAATACAAACCCGCGCTTCTCGCAAGTTTTTAATTTCGATAAAAGGTTTTCCTTTATTGTTATTGCTTATAATTTCTATCGGTTTCGTGCTGACATTTTCTTTATAACCGATTTTAAAATGAATGAGGTTATTATATTCGACTTTTTTAATACGAGGGTATAAAGGTAATATAAAAATGATTCAATGATTTTGGAGATCATTAATTTAATTGTTGATACATTGATATATAATTTTTAAACAAATTTAATCAATATTATTAACGACTAATAAACAATTATTTTACTGGACATAAATATTAGGCCTATATTTTGTGAAAATTAATAGTTTAATTAATTAAGACTAATTGTTTTATTGCAGTTATACCTCATTTCGAAAACTTCGCGAGTGTTGGTACATTATACCTACTATTATATTCAAAGTTAAGTTCACTTTATCAAGGCCGATGTATTATTAGAATTGTTTGAAATGTTCATACGTTATTTTTTTTTTCGCCACATAAATACGGTAATATGAGTTTAAAATGTTATTATTAACACACATAGTTAATGTTATAGGTCGCGTCACGGATGTTTAGCGCTGGACGAGACTATTCTCGTGTACCGATGCGCAGCTATCTGCGCATCGATAGAATCGCGCTCGTAATTGACGTATTGGTGCGAGAAAGACAACACGACTGGGGAACCAATCAACGCTCCTGCACCCGACGATAACGCGCCCCGCGCGCCGTGCTGTCCCCTCGATACCTTATTTTTGACTTCTGCGCAGGGTTCGTTCAGCCCTAAAGATTCGTGACGCTACTTGTACCTAGC
>DWAJ01005086.1:0-11983 GCA_018238005.1 Eurema mandarina | reverse complement strand
ACATGCATTTAAAAACTTAGCGTTATATAAATTCCATCAGTCTATCGAAAATAAATCTATCTATACATACATAACGAGTCGCGGTCTGTACATGGAAGATATATGAGAAATAATATTATAGGAGACCTTTATTAACGCAATAGAACCCAAAACAATGATTTTTGGAATTTTTGTATGTTTGTCTGTTTGTTTATGCACGCTAATCTCAGAAACGGCTTATCCTATCTATATGGGGTTTTCAATGATATATTGTGGTAAGCTTCCGTTAACATTTAGTGTTTAATTCATGTCAATCGGTTGATAAATAAAAAAGTTATGGCAATTTAAAGAATCACGTTGAGCTTGCTGAACGTTTGTTCATATGAAAGTCCACGCGGACGGATTCGCGGGCAACAGCTAGTTAGGTAATATAATTGTCAGTGTCATACCTTACGTTTTTTTATCTATAACACTATTGGTCCAGGTTGGTTTTGGTATAGGTAATAATTGATTGTAATATTTATGCATATTTTTGTAAATTCTAAATTTAAAAGCTTTGTTGAAAATATTTTGATTTAACGAATTTATTGAAACCCCTATGAATATTATTGCTTAACGCTTGGAGGACAGTCATCCTTTTTAACCGACTTCAAAAAAACGAGGAAGTGTCTCAATTCGATCGTATATATGCTTTTTTTATGTATGTTCGCGCATAACTTTGTCGTCTATGGACCGATTTCGATGATTCTTTTTTTGTTAAAAAGATGGTAGTTCACAGGTGGTCCCATTCACCAAGGATATCAGGGTCTGATAATGGGAAACCAGAGAAATCGAGGGGAACTTTTGGAAATTGTATGGGCGACTAGTGCGTTTTAAGTTTTTCAATAAGTATTTCATAAAGACTACAATTTTTAAGTCTTGGCTAGATCTAATGATGGAGCCCAGTTGTGTTTGAGCTTGATCAATTTTTATTGAAAACGACTTTACATTTAGAGGGATATAAAGAATTTTATAATTTAGAAGTCGGTGCCAAGTCAAACTGATTATTTCGATATTGTATTGGTAGTAAGGTTGTAGTAGCATTTCCTTTGTACTGACTTCTAAATTATAAATTCCTATATACCTACTAAATGAAAATACGTATTACTGCGTGTGAGTGTGACGTAAATGAATTTTGTTAGTTTGAAGTCGGTTTATTTTTGTTAAAAAATATTTTTAGTGATACCTTGACGATTCAAAAGTGTTACTGTATGTAGCCTTGTTGAATAAAGACATATGTATTTGATTTCGATTTTATAAATAATAATTTCTTTCAATTTGTTAGGTGAGAATTGGTAGATATAAATAGGACTGCGAAAATAGTATGAAACTGCTTCTGTTTTCTGTAATCTTATCTACAACTTCAATTAACACTATTGTAACCTATAGTTACCTACAATTACTGGCCACTCGCAAAACTTGTCTAACAAAGCGTGACAATATAGATTTGACAATAACCATACACGAGGTAAAGGTATGGTTATTGTCAAAGAAAAAATCTTTTTACTACGATTTTATGAAACAAATTTGAGAGCTTGCGTCACATATATGTAAGAAAAATTATAGTAAACAAAGAATCAATGTAATGGCGCGAGCTACAAGGATAGCTTTAGATATAGCTCTTTGTAAGTACTTTTTCCCTTGATTATTTTGCCATTTTAGTCTCAAAGAAACTTAAGCAAAACAATTTGCATTCAACTTTATATATGATGTGTCGATCATAATAAAAGGTGCTATAAATATTTAATTATACTAAGATAAATAATATTTGTTTTGCAGTTTCTCTGAGAAAAGCTGGACCAGTGATTGCCCAAATTTGGTATAACGCAAAAGGTTACGTTGTAAAGTCTAAAGCTAAGCCTTTAGTTTGCAATCCGGTAGTTGCCAAAGCTGAACAGACCCTGGATAAATTTTCTGAAGCAGTAATGGCTAAATTTATAGAAGCGCGATCGCGTTTACTGCCTAGGGAACTTGAATATTTGGAAAAAGAAATTGAAAAAATAAAGAAGCAGATACAAGAAAACAAAATGTAAAAATGTTCGAAATCTAATCATAAGCGTTATTAAAATATGTTTACATGACTGTAATAAACATGTGACGATTAGTGATAGCTTGTATTATTTCGTTAAAGATATGTCATGCCCTTTTATCTTTAAATTTTAGCTACAAGCAAGACGTTGAAGACACTTGTTGGGACTGCATGGCAGTACGCCAAAGTTGAGATGATACCTCCCATGACAGCTTCAATTTTTCAAGGAGCTACTGGAGCAAAACTCGAGAATACTGTAGGGGGTGCTGCAGATGGTTTTATTAATTCTGTACAAAATAAAATAAAAGATATCGAAGCAGAAGAAGCACGTGCTATAAGAGAAAAAGAGGCAGCTCTCAAAGCCGCTGCAGAACAAGCTAAAGCGAAAGCACTGAAAAAAGTTGAAGAACAAAAACGACTTGACGCTGAAAAGGCTGCCAAAAAAGCAAAAGAGGCTGAAAAAAAGACGAAAGAGGCGGCAAAAGCAGAGGCAGCAGCTAAAGCTAAAGACGCTAAGAAACGTGAAGAGAAACCAAAACCTGTTGCAGCCAAAAAGGAAGAAAAGAAACCAAAACCAAAAGATAAAAAGGATTCTCCGCCAGCTAAAAAATAGTTATTTCAGAAAATTTATAATTATAAGGCGTATATTATTAAAATAAACACATACTTTGTTGACATATTTGCTAAAATGATTGTATACACTATAATATTATACAATAAAATATGTGCTAGTTACACATTTTTTAAATAATATCCAATATTCATGAGGTATTTTATCAACTTTGAAATTATAGGTAGTTATAATATAACTAAGTAGGTAAATAATTATTTCATAAACCTAATATTAAACCATTATAATATAAGTATAAACATAAACCTTCACCACGGCAACATTACTGATATCATTATTCAATTGTAATTTGCATACGCTATACGCTATTCTTTGAAGTTTGAGTACGAACTGTTGTAGAACGGGCGTCGTTTCAAACAAACAAACATTAAAATGAATACGGAACTGTAGTTGAAGACATTTATTTTTTTTGACGTTAGGCAAGTTTTGATACTATCGTAATTTCGTCTGGTGGTGGACACCAATTTAATGAACAGTATGTCTGATTACAAGAGTCTATATTATTATAAAAAATCGGTAAAAAAACTTTAAAGTTAAACGGTTCTATTTTATGTGCACAGAAAACTTAAAAATAAATAAATCACAGTATTCTACTTGTGAAGTCCTTTCATTTGATACCCATATTAAGGGGTTGTGGAAAAATATGTCCGCCATTTCGTCCCGGCGGCCATCTTTTGTAGTGTCATCGATATTAAGGGTGCGTATAGTACGCGTCACGAATCTTTAGCGCTGAACGAAACCTGCACAGAAGTCAAAAATAAGGTATCGAGGTAGCGGTGCGGGGCGCGCGATCGTCGGGTGCGCGAGCGTTGATTGGTTGTCCCAGTAGTGTTGTCTTTCTCGCACTAATACGTCAATTACGAGCGCGATTCTACTGATGCGCAGCTATTCTCGTCCAGCGCTAAACATAAATGACGCGTAGGTTTCGTTCAGTGCTAAAGATTCGTGACGCGTACTATAATTATATAAACAATACGACTAGCATCCTAGTTATGCAATGCGACCCATGCTCCCATTTTATTGAAAGAACGTATACTGGTAGGAAATTCCACTCCTTAGTAGTAACTTTTTAAACTCGTAGAAACTTTTTTAAGCCAAAAAGCAGTAAAAAAAAAAGTTGTCATTTGGATTTTGATCTGTATAATTATTGCTTATTTACGGGGCCTTTGGGTAAACGTTTCGCTAGAAAATTTTATGAACGACCTTTAATAATATAAAAAAAATGGTTATAAGGTCTAAGATACATTTTATTGCTACTAATCTACTTCGTAAGTACCCTCCAAATGTTGTGTTAGTGTACTCTCCAGTAACGTGTCTACATTTTATTTGTTTAAATTTCAGGTATACGATCAAAATTCAGTGCTGTTTATGGAATCCCAGAAATATATATTCCGCCAGTTTATGATAACTCTAGACAAGAATTTCTTAAAAAACTTAAAAATCTTACTGAACGTGTCTCAAACTCGAAATTTGCTCAAAAAATGAGAGTCGCAAAAGGATTTTATACTTTAGAAATGGCACCTCCCGCCAGCAGTGGAGAGATAAAGGTTTAGTGGTGCATTTTTCTTAAAAAAGTTTTCGATATAAACGTTATTGCCTACTAGGAAGTACGTAGATAAATATAATAGTAATTCATAGTGATTTTGTTTTTTGTAGCAAATGCGAGAAGAGCTGAAATTATTAATACATTATTTTAAATCGGGATCTTTCAAGAACGTTTCTGTTAATGATGCTTGGTTGTTCATTTTAGTTGCAACTGAAGTTGGTTTATGGTTTTATCTAGGTGAAACCATCGGAAAATGGCATATAGTTGGATATAATGTCTGAAAATCTGAAATTCTATTAAAATATATACGAAAAATAATTTTTACCTATATTTTAATCTGAAGTACCTCACTGCTATGCTTTTTTATTAATCTTTATTATTAAATGAATCGCAAAATGTGTTGGTAAGCGCATAACTTTTCAAATAAGCTGAACCGATTTACGTATTTCTTTTAATATTTCGTAATATTCCTGGATGTACGAGGATGGTTCTTAAGCAAAAAAAGGGAAGTTTTAGGGTATAAAGAGTCGGGTAGGATAGGTACAGCGTGAACGAAGTACCTAGCGTTGGACCAGCAAGTTAGGTATACAATAATGTCTGAATGAGTGAGTTTAAAAAAAAGGGTAATTTCATTTCACTAGTAAGTACTAGTGAAATGAAATTACCCTTTTCTGACCCTTCAGTGACCCATACCATAGAGTTCATACTTATGAAATGGACGGCCGACGGGTCAGTTTGAAAGCTAATCATAACTTGTCAAACAAATAATTAAATATAATAAAATGTCAAATAAATAAATATACTTATAAATTTGCAAATTACACGTGAAATGTGATCCCTTTTTGTTTCTTCGAAATTTCAGCAGCATTTTTGCAGGTAGGAACGACGCAAGACGGCATTTTGAAATTAATATTATTTACAAACAAAACTTCATGAGTCATGACGCGGTAAGTTTCAAAGAGTAACTAATCAAAAAATTCGTGCCGGTGAGCCGTTCAGGTGTAGACAAACATTCCATACCAAATACCTACCGCGATGGCGGCTTCTGGGTTTTTCTGTATTCTGAGTCTGAATATAAGGTTTAGATTTCCTGACAGGGATTCCATATTATTTTGTAGATTAAATAAATTTATCTTAAAAGCTCAGAGTAGAAAGAGATCCTGGAAAATTATCATACTTGGGATTTTCAAATACATACATAAAGATTGATGTGATTATTATCGACTAGATAATATTATAGCAACAGCTCTTAATATTTATATTTACAATGGTCAAGAGCTATTGCGGTTTGACAACTCACAGACACAAGCCCATGGTTATTGTACATTGTTGATTGTACTGTGTACAACTGCAGACGTGCAGTTATTAAGGCGTGTTGTGTGTGAAAACTTTCTAAAATTAAGCTGACGTTAGTTTTTTAATATAATTATTTATAAATGGCAATGTTCTAATGTGGGTGACATTAGAATGTAGTCACTTGACACCAAGACGTCAAATTGTCACTTTTGTCTTCAGTTCAAACTTAGTGTCATTTGTTGTCGGACGTGTAAACGCTAATGGCGTTAAAGGTGCAATGCGGTGTTTCTACGGAAACGCAAAGACGAGAATTATGATTAAAATGCAAAAGAAAACTTTAGAAAAATGATTACAAGTGAGAGTTCTTAGCACTCTTTCAATATAATTGTTCTACTTGATGTGTAATAATTATCGGTTCTAAATATTTTAAATAGTAATGTTGCGTCGAGTTAACTTTTATTCAATATGTATAGCATTCGGTCTCAGTGTACTGTTAATTCTTGCTGGAAGTCGATATACAGATAATAATTATTATCGTCCGTCCCCCGAAAGTCGTCGAATTATTGAAATAAATATACCACAACAGATTCCCACATATCCTCCCGATGGGTTGCCAAATATCGATAATGTATTGGAGAAAACACGATTTAAAATAAAGCTCGAATTGGAAAACTATAATCTCACAGTATCGGGTGTTCAAAAGCTGGAAGATTTGATTATGGAGACTGGTGGGCAGCCAATACGCAGTGTCATTATATCGACATGGAGATCAGGAACTACATTTCTCGGTGAGGTACTTAACTCAGTTCCTGGAAACTACTATCACTACGAGCCACTACTTAATTATGAAATTATACAAATACGAGGTGCTCCGCATGCTGACAAAGCTTTGAATATGATTACCAAAATGTTGAAATGTGATTACACTGGCATGGAAGATTATTTTGAATATGGTAAAACGCATCTGCATCAATTTAGTCACAACACGAGATTGTGGGACCATTGTAAATATAAGAAAGACTTGTGTTTTGATGGAAACTTCACTACAAAATTTTGTAAACTCTTTCCTTTCCAAAGTATGAAAGTGGTGCGGGTCAGATTACGTCTTATTAAACAGTTATTGGATGACAAAGAGTAAGTTAATATTTAATTCGAACTTTTAAAATGTTCAAGTAATTTGCAGGTTAATAAAAAGGAAAAGCAAGGATAAATTTTAATAGTAATGTATTCTCAAGAAACACTTATTTTTACAGCCATTTAATTTCTATGACCCATCAATAATTTATAATTTCAGGCTTAATATTAAAGTGGTTTTATTAATACGAGATCCTCGTGGTGTTATGCAGTCTCGGCAACACCGGAACTTCTGTCAGCCTTCACCAGATTGCTGGAAACCTGATCTTGTATGTGCCGACATGATAAGTGATTATGTTGCAGCTAGCAGGCTTCTTCAAACCTATCCAGATAGGCTAATGTAAGCAATGTTTAGCAGTTTATTTCTTAGTTCTAAGACTTTTACACAAGATTGATATACCTCAATAATAAACTACTATTAACAAAATAGAATGGACAATGTTTGCTGTTATATAATAAGCACTCAGCTTACTCTTACAAAACCTAATGATAATATCATAACCCGAGTTGAGTTCTGGACCTTAATAGTATCTTGTGCTTTATAAGGACTGTTAATAATAATATTAATTACTAATAAACCATATTCAAAATTGATTAAAACATGTACTACAGAATATGTTCATATATTGTGTCCCTATAGGAGCATATTAAACCAAATCTATCAAAACCATACATACACAAGAGAGGAATCCATTAAAGCCTCTAGCAAAATTTGTAACTTCCTTTTATTCACTTTTCAACCATGATTTTGGTTTAGATGTAGTCGTACATAACACTTAAAATATTTTTTATTAATTTAACATTTAAAATATTGTTCAAATATACTTCATTACCATTATTATATTTAATTCTATTCAGGGGGTATAGGAAATAAAAACATACTATTTTACGTTACTTAGATTTCCATAACAGCAATTCAAAAGAAGGAGTTAACCGTTCCATTCATCTAAAGCTATTATTGTGAGAGATGTTTTTAGGCCATGGCCAGTTTGAATTAATTCTATTCACATCTAATAGTTCAACATTACGATTCACCGCTCAAGAGAATTATGTACTTTCATGTTTCTTAGAGAGTTTGTAATGAATACAATCAGTCAGTCTTATCAATGAATGTAATTATAGCAAATTTATTAATGTTACAACAAAAGAAAATGTTTTTTTTATCTTTCTGTGGTAAGAAATGTTTGAATGTTTTTATATATTTTTACCACAAATACCTTAAATTATAAAAGGACAGATAATTATTTCCGGTCATGTATATATCTATTATTGTATGTTTCGTCTGCTTGTAAGTTGTTGTGCATTGTCTATCTGACTATCTATGTAGAGCCATCATAATGCCAAAACTACTAAACAGATTTTATGAAAAAGTTGCATAAATTTTAGATAGTTAGGTTATTGTTTTTAATCCTTATATTATAATCGTTAAATAGTTGGTGAAGGGTGCTGCAATTATACATAATATTATTGTTACTGCATAAGAAGTAACAATTAAAAGCATAAGAAAACAGGTTATCCATAACTGTACACAAGACTTGTTACTTTGAATAGCATTAAAATCTTAAATACTCACTAACTAACCTTTTTTGCTGTTTTACAAAGGTAAAAAATGTGCCTGTTCAACTAGGTACTTAGTATATTTCAACAAACGTAATTAGTACCTCGCTAAAATATTTTGTTTCAATCTCTGGGGAGATTTAAAAACATTTTTCCTTTGAATGTAATTTAATCTCTTTACGTCTTTCAATTGTAGCTGATGTATTATAGCAGTAAAGAGCTATAACAATGAGGGGTGTGTGCAAAGAGTAATATTCATTTTTGGCCATTTGCCAAGATACTGGATTTATTAAAATTTTACTGCAAACTGTGCAAACTTCAGTCTTTGAGAGGAGTGTATATACAATGCCCACAAGATGAGAAACCAGTACACTTTAAATACACAAGAGGGTATTTATATCCATAGTATATTTGGCCTTGCTATTATTTTCACAACAACGGAGATTATATTATGTTCTTTTGAAGGTTTCTCTTCATCTAAATATTGGTAGTCTCATACTAAATTAATGCGCCGAGTTCTGTATCACATATGATATTTATTCTAAACTTGTCATATAATATACAACTTCTCGACATCGACATCTTAGTGGTTCGACTGGTGAGGATCCTCTCTTTTGTATAGATTCTACATTAGTTTTTTTGTTATTTCGTTTACGTACATGTAATATTGGGGAGGAAATGTATTTCAGCCTTATCTTTTTACCTAAATTTCAGCTAAACTTTCTGTTGGCTGAAATATGATATTTAGGTATTACCATAGATTAACCCGTACGATATACAAAAATATAAGAATAATAAATAAAAACAAACAACGCGTGTAGAACCACAGGGCGCGAGGTTCCTGTTATTTTATGATTAAAAAGGTAACAGGTCCTGATGCGACTTCGTTTACGCTGTACCTATTACCTACCTGTAACCCCTTTTCTCTCCGCCTAAGAACCATCCTCGTATTTCAAGGTATATTTAAAAAAATGTCGAGGTATGCACATGGCAACCATTCATTGGTTCATTAAATGTTTCAGCGTGCAACGCTATGAAGAACTAGCCTTAGACCCGAACAATACCACGCACCGACTTCTCAAGTTTCTAGGAATCAACCCAACTACGTCAGTTGAGGAATTCCTGACGTCGCACACCAACGTCGAGGTGTCAGGCGTCAGTTCCACATTCAGGGTTTCCCGCGAAGTGCCTTTCAAATGGAGAAACGTTCTAGACTTCGATTATGTAGATGAAATACAGGTACGTTTGATTCTATTAATTCGAAAAAAAAATCGAAATAATCTTGTATTAAATAACTGTAGATCCTATCTTTATCTTATATAGATTTCGATATAGGAAATATCGAAATCTATCTCGAATGATATGGCGTAACCTCTTATATTATAATGATTTTTTTCACGTGCTAGAAAATGTAGAACTTCTGAGTATTATACATATAAATTATAATATGGTACCAAATGTTTGGAAAATCAACTAGCTCTAGTCTAAGTTGGTTTGGTCGACCTTTTAATTCCTGTAAAATAATCTATTGCAAAGTGAAGTGCACTTATCATATCAGATTCAATAAATTTCCTCATTATTTCTACCTCAACCTGTAATATGGGCCAATTATAAATTCATTCGAGTGGTATTTTGATATAAATTATTATTCAGATTACATACATGTACCTATACAACAATAAAGCCATATTCGATAACTTATTAAGATATAAAATTAAAGCCTTAGCCTAATCTATGTTAATATTTGTTTATTACCTAGTAAAAGTACTTCCTCTCTTATCGTAACAAAAATAAGTATTTATGGCCACAAAAACGTAAACATTTTGATAAAAGATATTCTTATAATAATGAAGTATTTATAAGCTATTCTTTATAGATAAACGAAGCCTTCAGTTTTGTTTATTTATAATATTTTTTACATTCAAAAAGTACTAAATAAAAGATTACTTTGATCTATGAATAAATCATTGTCCCTATACATGCTTAAATCTTAAAAACTACGCAACCGATTTTCAAGCGTTTTTTTTTAATAGATAGAGTAATTCAAAAGGAGGGGTTTATATGTATAATACAAGCATAATATATGCGTGTCGTATATATTAAACTTCATTACATTTCTTTCTTCTATGTTAGTATTAGTAACACTGTGTTCATTTTAGATGGCTTGTAAAGAAGCATTAAACCTATGGGGATACAAGCTCGCACACAACGCCTCACACATGACCAGCAAGGACTTTAATCCTTTAGATAATTACACCCTCACGCTGTGACTTACTTGAGGATTTGAATTACAATACACCGCGAAGGTGAATGCATTTTGATTATTATCTAAGGTAAGATCTATAATTATACAACATTTAATATAGTCATTGATTTTCATTTATATATGACTGTCTGTCTAATGCGCCTTCACGCCTGAACCTCTAAATTTTTATTTTTATCGTGAAAGAAGTACCTACATGAGTTGGAAAAGATGCTAAAATGGGAAAATATATCTTTATATTAATGCTTAAATAATAAATGAATGACATTCCTAGAAAAATATAAACATAAATTTAACCGTTATCAGGCGTTTGAAATACGTCAAAGAATTGACTCTTATCTTTTGAACTATAAATTAAAAGGTATTACAGGTAAT
Organism: Eurema mandarina; assembly: GCA_018238005.1. NCBI lineage: Eukaryota > Metazoa > Arthropoda > Insecta > Lepidoptera > Pieridae > Eurema > Eurema mandarina. The sequence continues at coordinate 1,134 of DWAJ01005086.1, read as the reverse complement.
AGATAATGTACAACAGAGCTATTCCATAATGTTTAGTTGGATATCCGCCGATACTCTTTGATATTACTCATTGGTCACGATAGGTGTCAACGATTTAATGAACAATACGTATATATCTTTAATCTATTTACTGTAACGTGTACAGGAAATACTCAATTGTTATATTTAGTAAATTACCCATACATATCTGTCTAAGTGAGGCCTGATTTATCTTTTGTTTAAATGTAATTATTAACGAAGTATTGCGAAATAAGGGAAACCTTTGATGGTTAATGGATTTATTGGAGTTTATTTGGTTACCTTAAGACTTATCTGTAAGCCAGTTAAGTTAGTTAAGTTAAACTATACTTGGAGCTTGTGAATTTTAAAATATAGATGCCATGTTTGTCGTAATAGATACCTGTTTTTTTAAACGGTTATTAAATTATCTGTTTTTAAATTATCAAAGCACAAAAGAAATGATTAATATAATAATGAGATATAATCAATTATCATATTATAAGGAAAATGCTATCATATTTTGTATTATTAAGGAACACGATGTTAATATTATTTACAATAGCAATTGAAATGATAACATATCTAGAATATATAATTGCATTGGAATAAAAGCTTAGCGTGTGATATAATATATTCGTACATACATATTAGATGTCTTCTATAATTAATTATATAATTAAATAATTCGGATCAATCAAAAATCATGCTTTAACCATTGCAAAATTGTAATGTTTTATAACGATTTATTTAACGATACTTTACATGACGGTGAACCAATAACAGTATTGGAAAGATGCGAGAAAAAAATATTTAAATGGTATGTATAATGAACGAGCATGATGAAAGTATGATGCTAGGTTTACACGCGTGCCACGCAGCCTGGCAAGCAGCACGGCGAGTAGCCTTGAGGGGGGGGGGGGGGCCGGGGAGACAAAAATATCAGGAATTAGTCATTTTAAAAATCCGGGGAAAACCAAATTCTCTATACGAAATCTTTTTATGTTTATAGGTTTGTGAAATTTTTCCTTTTGGTTGTTCCATTATAACTATATTTTACAATTATTTTGGACTTATATGGTACTATGACTTAGTTTTTTTTTAAATGATTTTTCACTATCGTTTATTTTTTCTTTT
>DWAJ01005085.1:0-11985 GCA_018238005.1 Eurema mandarina | reverse complement strand
TGTATGCGCCTTCATGTGTGCTTAAAGGTGTGGTGCTGTTTTCGTCTGCGGTGTACTTCGCGGAAGCGGGAAGCGAAAATAGCTTCTTCAAATCGATACCTGATGCGTTTTGGTGGGCGGTCGTTACCATGACGACCGTGGGATACGGAGACATGACGTATGATTCAGCGAATACACCCTTAACATCATTTTTGTATTTTACGTCGTTTCATTTCATCGCTCTTTCTTTTATTGATATACCATTGTGATTTTTAATTTTTCATTTAACTAAATACATATGCTTTTCTTTGGTTTTATCTTCAGTTCGCCGAGAACGAATTTGAGGTCACATTCATTGTTTTATTTTTCTGTGCACGTTTACATGACATTTAGCATTTTTACCAATATATTCGTTTCTGTCTGAATCTATTTTACACAAAGCACGTCCGTGTAATGACCACACCGATCGACAGCTGTTACTTAAAGGTGATCAGTCGTAGATATAACAATCGCCCCTTCCAAAGCGTTATCATACGAGGAATGCTTTCGTTGTTTCAATTAGATTATTTATTCCGAAATATCTAATTGAATTGGTGTATTGAAGTTGTGTAAAGCTGTTGAAGTTAAATGTTCCCCCACCCAATGCTTATGCTTACCGTGACCACTATTCCAAATTGTTGTTGTGGAAATTGTAAATAAGGAAGTATTACATCGGCTTATCGAAAATGGTGATCACCTGATAGGAGACTGTACTCTTGGCAACGATGTCGTGATTTGGTAGACGAGCATTATGTTCACGCTTATATAATTTGAAATCTTTGAAATAAAAAAAAACTAAAGATTTCACAGATAAATGACGTGGTGAATTACGCAGAATGTCGCTTATGTGTAAAATTGGACTCAGGCATCGAAGCTTCGTTTCATTTCGTCGTTGAGACCTCATTATTAACGCTCACACCATTTTCGATAGAGTTACAATTACCATTTGTGTTAGCCAAATGCATGATAGTTATCTATTAAGGATATGACTATTTTAATTTACGTCCAGTAATAGCAGCGTCTTTGCAAATAGACCTATTAGTACATTTATTAATTTTGATAAATTGCTCCGCGAATTGAGTGCTAATAGGTTTTAGTGGAGATGTTTGCATATTATTGGACGTACTAGTTACATTGCATTGCAATATATTTAAGCTAGCGAGTATGGATGGTGAAGTACGAAAGGAATTGCAAAGCGAATGTATTTAGTGAACTGTATCTAGGGTATGTACAGCATGACCATCATCCTTAGTAGAATCATTTGAGTTTTCTGCGGGGTGATGGTTTTTATATTGAGCTGTTTTGATTAGGCCTGTTGGAGTTTGGGGGAAGATCGTGGGGTCACTGTGCGCGATCGCCGGTGTGCTCACGATCGCTCTGCCGGTGCCTGTCATCGTGTCCAACTTCAACTACTTCTACCACCGAGAAACGGATCAGGAGGAGATGCAGTCTCAGAACTTCAATCACGTGACCAGCTGTCCTTACCTGCCGGGGACTATGGGCGAACCGTATTTAGGTAAGGCAATTCATAAGAGATTCTAACGTCCACTATCACTATTGTTTATGATTATGATTTCAAAGTTATTATTTGTCGTTTTAATTTAATTTTTTTTATTTGTATTTTTGTTTGTATATTTATTTTCTTTATTTTGATACTTTCAGGGCGGGACGATGAGCGTGACGACTACTATGATCATTGACTGTTTAGTGATGTTTTAGTTCAATTGACACTCTATACCTATAATATCGACAGAGACGATTATTGTGATATTACTCAATAAGACACAATTACGTGTTTATGTAAATATTAGTATAAGTGTTGTAAAAATACGTTAATAAAATATGTTTTTTTATTCTAGTTATGTTTGCGACACATTTATTTTTGAATATAGACGACGCGAGTTTATTTTAGAACACTTGAACAGAGTCTGATTTCTGTTATGTATTTTTTACGTGAGAGCGTGATTTTACGAAATGTTAGACAAAGACTGATATTATTAATTATATTAATGATACGCTAACATACGACACGACGGAAACTTTCATTATTATAAGTTGTTTACGAATTAGCACAACATCTAATACAAATATTCCATTATGTTTTACCACTACTAGTGAAAGATACATACTCGTAACTAGGTACATAGCAGTTTGTTATACGAGTATATTACACTTATATGTTTAATTAGTGCCGTAACAATGTATTTATGACCACTGAGTACAAAGTTTCACAATACATTACTGTTTGCGTGTTTGAAATTAAAAATATCAAGTTTATATCGAAGTGAAAAGTTTATTTTCATACTAATTTTAGTTTTGGGACCAATTTTACGTGAAAGCTGTAAGTTTTTTTATGTTTCTCTACGGTTTGCTTGTGACATTAATTTGCTCATTTTACTTATGTTTTTAACATACTTTTATTTTGTTACATAGATTATTTTTATTTTCATATAAGTGGGGAGAAGTAACCGATTTCTTAAAGGCCAGCAACACGTTCAAAAGCCGTCAGGCTCTACGTTTTTACGGACGACGACCACTTTCCGTGAAATACCCACCTGCACAACAAAAGCCGATTGTAGAGAAGAAGTCTTGTATTCTTCCACTAAAGCCTTCCTTACGAATCTCATCTAAACACTACCAAAATGTGTACATAATTATGTGCTAGCGGGAGTGAACCCTGCACGAGTGATTGCTCGTCGCCACTGGTCACACCTTAGCGATGTAAACACATGTACCGCGTTGTTGCTAAGCTCTTGCTGTTGGACATGTGAGCATTACAGCAATAATCCGATTTGCACTGGCAGCCGCCAGCAAATGTGCTATAATACGCCCTAAATGCAACCTAACAAGATTATACGTCTTTAGCCTGCTTCGGCCGTATTTTCAACCCGTTCAGGAAACTTGTTTAAGAGCATTAGGCTATGTATGTCTTTGCTCAGATTTTCTCAGTAAACATGAGGTGTTTCTGACACTAATAACTTTTAGGGGCAATCGGGGTAACGTTTCTAGTTTATTCGCAACATTGTTGTAGTTACAGTTACAGTTCCCAGTAATATCAAGGCTAGTGATACTTTGTAGCAAAACTTTTACTAACCGAATGTATTGAAAGCTATTTATGGTATCCTTCAATAAATAAAGCTAGAAGCTCTATTACTCTGCTAGTATTTACCTTTTTTATTAACCTACCTTTCCGGATAGTAACCAATCGTAAATCAATCGTAATCGCCTACCCAGTTTCAGGACCAATCAAGAAGACCTCTGTCAGTGACGATTCTTCCTCTGATATGATGGAGTTTGATGAGTCGGCCTTAGTCACTGATCCTCACTTGGAGACCAATCTACGGCGGTTAAGAGAAGAAGAACGAATGCTGTTAGAGCAGCAGGCTGCAATGGAGGCAGCTGCGACCAGTGACGATATCGCCACCTTGGAACATCTGGATGCCCTGCGCCTGAACCAGGTACTTGAACGTCGAGTTACTTTCCTCATCACCATCACATCATCGCTCTGCGAATGTGCTATAATAATAGTAGGTATCTAGTATGTGTAAACACACAAAATTTTCTTGTTTAATTTGTCAATCAAAGTCTTTGCGCAATCTGTATTATTCCAAAGGACACATCGAGCCGTTTATCTTATTATAATATTTAATATTAACTACTTCGGGTACCCAATATTCGGGTAGTACTTAGTAGACGATTCCTTCCTTAGAGGACGGCGAGTTATGGACCTAGTAGTGTATAAGAAAGTCCTGATGTATGATTAATATCGTTAATCATAGATGAAACAGCATGAACTGATGAAGCAACAAGCCGCACTAGCCAAGCGCAACGCTCGCGCGCTGTCGGACCCCGCGCGCCGCGACCCGCGTCGTCGGGCGCCGTGCAACGTTCGCGTCAACCATCTCCATTGCGCCAGCGGCACGGATTCTATCGAAACAGACGTCTGACCAACGGGTAATGAATCTATAACAAAATAATATGCTCGCGATACACGCTCGGGTTCACCTGATGACTGACTCTGTACATAAACATTTTATTGTACAGAATAACGTGTATGGGTATCCCCAGTTTGTATGGCTAGCTTTGTCCATGTCATGTTCTATCGATATATTCTGATAACATCAACACACACATCGGTTATAAATAGGCCAAACAACGTATTAAAATACACACGGTCACACAAATTTAATCATGGAAATTTATTTGTACATTCTTAATTGATTTGGCGTTCGAAATTAGTTCCTACCTCATTGGTCACACAGAAAAGTTTAAAGTTAACTTTAGTAGATACGTAAAGTCTAATAATGTACATGTGCAAGGACGCAATACTATAATTTTAACTATTTCGAGTGCAGTTGGTCAAGCTAATTCGATTAATGCCGAGAGTCATTAATTAAAAGTATGTGTTAATTTTGCTTAGGCGAAACGCGATTCAAAATAAGTAACTCTAAAAGCAATTACCTATCTTGACGTGCTCCGTAAAATATTATAATATTCACCGCAATTCGTATTAAAAACTGCCTTTCAAACCGTTTAAAGTAAACTTGAGCGTTAAACATAAAAAGAGAAATATGAAGCGCGGTAACGCGAACTAGTTAATTTTGTAAAAGGAATGGGCAAATAAAATCGAAAGCTTCGAGTGCGGCTCCTTGCTGACCGTGAAAGTGCTGACATTCAGCGGAGCGCCGATATGAATGGCAGTGGTAGCACACCATTGAGGCGATGGAACGGCTAGTGTTGCGGGCGAGCTTCGATCGGCGGTGAATGGATAGGGAGCGTCGCGATCGATCGTGCTGCGGCAGACGCGGGCTCGCGAAGCTCCGCCCACCACGTGCTCGACCCCCCGCCCCGCGCCCCAGCGCCCTCCCGCGCCCACCCGCGCCCCGCGCCGCCCTCATGTCCCACTCTGCTGATATTAAAAATTTACATCCCCGCAAAACTGCGGAGCATGCACGGCTTTCATGACGTCTTAGCGCCCTACATAAGCGATACCTCAAATGATCATTGTACTTAGATTCGCAACGACCAACCACACGTTCTTACATACATGTCCCATTTCATTTCGATCGACATTAACACATATCTCGTTGCTTCAGTCGAAGTAGAAGTACTCGTACACCATCCCGCGGGACAGTAACGCTGTAAGTCTTAAATGATTTAAGCATGACATTACAACTGGCATTTCATTGAACGGGACTTCGAGATTTCCAATCCTGATTAGTGTCGATCATTTAGCCAATTTATCGCGATCATTAGTGGCACAGACGAATTGCTATTCATAGATTCGTAGCAATCGTGTTTTAAAAATAAAATATGTCTCCAAGTTAAATGCCGTATTCAATTAAATGCCGGCTAGTATCTGATGTACCCCTGTCTCCCCTTCATTTTCTACGATCACTTCCTTTTCATTTTACGAAGATAATGAAAGCGTCTAAAAATTCAGCCTACTAAAAATTCCACGAGGCTCGTCCGAGTGCTCTCGATGAGAGGACCTCCGCCCTCCGGCTTATTGTTATTAACATGTTTATGTTCATTTTATTCACGTGATTTTATAGACGTTTTCATGAGCCGTTCGAGACTTCCGACGAATTTATGAACACCAAAATAACGTTGGATACTTATTAAATTCGTCTAATAATTGTGCAAATTAAGATTTCACATCCGAGCGTCTATCGTAACGTTCTTTAAATAAACTGTGCGGCAATAAATGATTAACCGCTCGTAAATGTGTTTCTGACGATTGTAAATGTAAACGATAGACGGTCGGCCGTAGCGTGGCAGAGTAGCCCCTTCCCGAAGTCTTGCCTTTCGAATTGATGAGTATTGGTTGTTGTACGTTCATTACCGAAACCGTTCTTATTTTTGTCGACTATCGGATTTTATTATTTTTCTTATGCATTATGTGTCCGGTCTTACCATTAGTGTTTGCATCCAAAGTAAATCCCTTAAGAAACGTACTCCCAATTTGTGTTGTAGGGATCAAAATTCGCATGACCATCTCGATGCCCTGCGAGTAGAAACACTTTACGATTTCTTCGATCGTTATCGGACAAGATTCATATCGAGTATAAAGAGTTCATATAAATCTACTATCCTTCATCTTACGATGTAAGATTTTACGATGAATCTAAACTTGCGGTCTTTTTTTACTTTAGAATAAATAAAGTACTAAAATAGTATAGCTTTTATAAAACTGGCCTAAGTTCGTAAACTCAACTCGCAAATCGAGACAATTGGCAATTGGTGTCCGATAAATGTTATATAGTTTTGGATAGCCTGTGGCTCTTGTAATCGATACATCTTTTGGGCTCTGACCTTCGCTATATCCCCACTTCCCCATTTATATTTCACAGTCATATAATTTATAAATTGTAAACAAAAAATGGAATAAAGATAGATTTTTTTATTTTTGGTTAATTTGTAAATCTTTAATCCATTTCTATTCCTATAGTACACTAAACGGTTAATATATAAATAAAAAGCTGCTCGGTCATATATCCCCAGTGTCCCCGTAGCCCCGTGGCGTGGTCAGAGCCCAAGCGCGTATGTGTGTCTGCGAGTGTGCACGTGTGCGCGTGTGCGCGTGTGCGCGTGTGCGCGTGCGCGCGTGTGTGCGTGTGTGCGTGTGTATAATGTAATGTAGGTGTGCGTGTGACTGGTTGCAGGTAAGGCGAGCGTGTGCGGCGTGTGGCGCGGCCGCCTCCCCGCGCGCTCCCCGCCGCCCTGCCACGTCTGACTCGCCGCGACGTACTTCTATCGTTACCTAGTAGTCTCCGTATTATCTTAGTCTAACGCTTGTACATGAGACCAGATAGGATTTGGTTTATTCCCATCTTTAATATTGTTCATCTGCGGACTAGCGACTCTCCTCCCCCCCCTCTTGCGTTCCCGTTTCTATCTAACTTTAACGTAATTTATTTATAGTAGAGACGTTGTAAATTCCAGTGCATTCCAATTTCTCTGTAATGTAAGTAGATACGCTTAGCTGTCACGAATGTATATTGCTGAGCCTTCTGTACAGTCGTCACTCGTCACTCGTCACTCGTCACTCGGTCGATCGGTTCTGGGCGGGATCAGTCGCGGCTCCTTCTACAGTCTATCGCAAAGATGGAAACAAACCACTGACAGCTTGTACCGCTTAAACACTTTATACACTTCGATACTTCTGTAATATTAGGAATTGTTCTTCTGAAATATGTAATAGAAATAGGCCTACATTATATCATTAGATGGTAATATAACTGAGACACTGAAACTGATAGATGACAATATTAAGGATGCGACAATAGGCGGGCGCCGCGCAAGGCGACGGTGACGCCGGGACCGACCAGAGAGACTCCGACACCGGCCGGACGGAGGCCCGGGCGGCGCGCTCGCCGGCCCGACGGCCCAAGGGACACATTGATTCACATTTCAGTCGCGCCTCACTAGACACGTCACACGTGACACGACACGGTCTCACTCGGAGCGCGATCAGCGATGTATTCACGGAGAGACGCTCGAGGCATTTGGAACGACGTTGCTCACCTCGGAGTTGAACAGACACCTGTGTTACACGTCGAGCGTAGCACGCGACACCTGTACATATTGTTGCGACAGCCTCGGCGACCGCGGACCGCGGACTCCGCTTCCTTACCTGTTCGCCTATAAATATAGATATGAATACATATATAACGATTTATCGATGTTGTGTTATTTATAAGTGTGTTACGTTTGATTGGAGGGAATGCAGAAGGTTGTGACAAGGTTGACACTTGACACCGTCAGGCCGACGCGTCGGACGGGTCGTCACGGCTAGAGTAGATATTGGATATCTGACGAGCCTCGGGAAGATCGCCGTTGACCGATTGTGATACTTTACTGTCAACGACAACGTTTATTGTTATTACCTACAGTTTAGTTGATCGTTGAGCAATAACTTCATATCTATAGTTACTCGAATTGTATATTTATTCCGAATAGATTCTATTTATTATTCATTGGATTAAAAGAATCCGCTTGCTTGAGAAGCTGTTAGATTTCAAAGCGCGACGCGATTTAAGCTGATATAACGTACATATCTTATGTGGAATTTGTGAGTTAACTTGAAACTTATTAAATGTGTTCGAAGAGATTTTTAGTCGAAATTTCCCATTTGAAATTTCGTCACATTGTCAATTTGCTTGAGTGTAGGGATAGTGGACTTGTGGCCGTCTCGAGGACTTCGTTAATTGTATAGTAAATGTTAACAGAGTCAAAAATAATTTCGCCATATCATTATACACATGTCATAGCGTAAAGCATTTAAGTAAATACATGTTTATTCTCTTAGATTAATAGTTAATTAGGAACTAGTCAAATAAGATCTAACTGTTTTCACACAATTGCCTACTGAATATTGTCTCGATCGGCAAACTGTCAAATTAATTGGATTAATTTTTTTATCAATATGTAATGTAACTAAAGCTGCCAAAATTTAACACTATCGCTCAATTTCTTTTAAATTAAATTTTTAAATTTATATCAGAGTAGAATATAAGTACATTAATAGGTGCATTATCCGCTATAGATAACGATACAACATAGACACTATAAGAGATACGCTTGAATCATTCAGCCACCTTATAAATCTGTCTTTCACCAATTCACAATAAGCTGAACACACTGTTGCTTCGAACAAATGTATCATATATGAAAGCATTTATAATAGCTGAAAGTAAGTAATACGGGATTGAAGCCGCGTTGTTTGGAATACATAGCCGAGTCCGGGAAGTAAGAACTGCTGATACATTGACACGACGCATTCTCGCACGCGCCTCGTGTCGATTCAAAGATACACACAGAAATAAGCCAGTTCTTATGAGAGCTTCGGTACGGGACCGCTATTTGAAGTACGCATACTGTAGACAAAGATTATTGAAGTGTTGGATTCCACGAGGACAGCTCATTCGTCCAAAGGTAACCGAGGCTGTTGCAAGTACTGTCTAGAATGAATGTTTCAAACTATATGTGTTTAACTGTAGGTATATGTGTCTATATACTCACTAGCACACGGGTCCACTGACTGACGAGATACAGGAATTATTATGAGAATGCAAAATGACGTATCAATTTCATTTACACGGTCATATACGGCGTTGTTGAGTTATTATAATCACGGTGTGCAATGCGAAAATTCAAAACGAGGTGCTATTTTGTTCAAAATTTATACGCTTTCGATGATAAGCATTGGCGAGTGTCGACTCGATGCTGCCGAGGACTCGCCCACGGCCTGGGACGTAATGGTGTACAATCAGACCTCCGCTTCGAGAGTCGAGACTTCGGAACGACTGAGCTAATTCAAGGAAATGAGAACAAGGAATAAGGAATGTGAATTTCTCATGTTGGCCAAAATTGTACTTACGCCGTGTTTATGACGCGTATTATAATTTTTGCTCAGTATTACTAGTTGATATGAGGGCGAGATTGTAAAGTCACGGACCCGGTGCGAAATATACAGATGTTCGTTCCCTTTATATACTGAAGCAGGTAATAACTACTACTACATACATATACTGTTCACCTTAACATGTAACCGAACGTTTCCGATACCTAACATTCGATGTAAACCCCTCAATCATGCCGTCTTCCTTCGATTAACAGAAAGAGCAAATTGTAACAAAGAGAAGACATGATTTTATATAAATACCTGTCATATATAGTAGGAAATGTTTATAGGCCACGTTCTAGACGGAAGACCAATTTGTTGCGTAGACAAATTGTCACATAGAACGAATTTACTTAGATATGGCGATATAAAGGGAACAAGCAATACCCAACTTCGTTTTAAATGGCTCCAAGGAATCTTGAACATTTCTTTCTCTTCAAGGTTCTATAATAGTAGTTACTTACATAGATTTCAGTGGAGGATTCATTTTGTTTTCTATATCGTAGTTAGGGCGAAGTTGGTTACTATTAAATGTATTAAGTCTGAAAAGACAGACTGTATATAATATGGTCTTTAGAGCAACTGTAATCAGTGAAAAATTTTATCTGTATATTTGTTTTAAGGTTTATAGTTAGGTGTCCGCAACTTTAGCGTGTGGTCGGTCGCTTGTCTGAATGGTAGGGCTGGTTCACGTGAACTCCGAGACTCCGTCAGTTTGGCTTCTACAATAGGCACGTGTAGTACATTGACACTACTTCATTCATCTGTTATTGTAAGCCCCGATAATTGCACGCGACGGCGCGAACGCTCAGAGGCTATTCCACCGGCGCCGATATTAAATGATACCGATTACCGATAACATGATGTATAACTTCTTAATAAATTCTAAATTATTTGTAACTTACAAGACGAGTGTATTCACAATTGCGCTGGTGGAATTGCATTTAATTCCTTAACTAATTGAAATATGTGTAAAAAACGTAAAACAGCAAAACACGCTAATGTTTCTTGCTATTTTACTTCTTTTCTATATATTTTATGTACAAGTTAAAATAGGAAAAAATTACTAGCGTCCGCGCCCTATAATTAATCTTTCCGTGGGGCAAGCGCCTTCTATTTGATTGAAAAAGTAACATTTAAGAGGTATTAGTCCCATGGCGTTTGAAGCATGAGCGGTCTAGTTCACATCAAGCATGCTTGACATGCCAATTAATGCTCAAATTTCAAGGGTCACGCGACTTGGATGTGTCGTATTAGTTTAAAAAGGAAATATGTTACTTATATATTTATTTCAACTGAATGGACTAGCAATGCTTAACCTTCACTCATGAGAAAATCTTTTCCCAATGGAAAATAATTAATAATGGGACAGATGGAAAAAACGGTATAAGATACTTCGGTTTTCTTACTAATTATTAAAAAAGTTAAGCTACATATCTCTTTATAAATAATAAAACCATTAGGAAAGCATGAGTTAAGGTTGACGCGGTTGGGATTGGTTTAACGTATTGCATTCATTTCTAGTCGCATTTAGCTTATAAAGGGAAATTCAAATACAATATTATGGAAAATTGTCCTTATTAATAATGCTATTTAAGATACATTCCGTTACAAAATAGACAACGAACGTGGTAGGGATTGGTTCTGTGGGTGTGGTTGTGTGTGTGTGTGTGTGTGTGTGCGTGCGTGTGTGTGTGTGTGTGTGTGTGTGTGTGTGCGGAGTGGGGGTGGGCACCGGCAGTAACGTAAAGTTCCCAGGTTCGCACGCGTTTTGCGCCACTGTAATCGCACTAAGCAATACAATTACGTTTTTACTCTTGCCCTCTCCGTCCAGGACAAAGCGTGTTCATTCTATCACTAAATTATATTACGAATATATTAACCTTAAATTTATTTCTAAAGGTATTTTCTCTACATTGTTTAAAATTAACGAACTGTTCAGCTTCATCATATAATAGGCTTCAGTTAAGATACTATAGATTCCAGAATGAACGATCAAATTTATCGCTTTTGGGCTTTGTTTATTACGAACTTTAATTGCATAAGATAAGAATGGAGTATAGACGCATACCTAATCTCATTATATTAAGGTTTTATAATGTTAAGAGCTTTTCTAGTATACTTAAAAATGAGATCTTATGAGGTAATCTGAATTTTTCGCGTTATATCAACATTTCCATCCAGTATTATTAGATAAAATAGTTGTAATAACGATGCGATATCTAGCTCCTATAGTGTGGTAAATTAAATAGGTTCAATTGGCGATCTGAATGTAATTATATTTCATTATTAAATAGTATCCCGTCGATATTCTTAGTTTTAGTGCGGCGTGACAGTTGTTATCAAATATTCGTAACCTAAAAGCTTAGTTTGGAAGGAGCGAATCCGCGCGAATTCGTGTTCATTTCACGAATTCGTATAAGTGAATTCGAGGCGAATTCGCTCTTTTTAAACAAGGTTTAATATAAAACGATCTAAGATCTATTTTACCGTCTACCTTCATATTGATGTTCTGTTCTTCCATCTTATTTAAGCTTGATAAATATGAACACAGGCTCAAA
>DWAJ01005084.1:0-11985 GCA_018238005.1 Eurema mandarina | reverse complement strand
CCGCCGCCGCTACGAGCGGCTGCGCGACGACACCGCCGTCAAGCTGCGCCTGCTGCACGAGAACCGGGTGCGTGTCCCCCCCCCTTCCACACACACACGCGCACACAGAAACATGTACATGCATACACAAAAAAATGGTGCACCTATAAACCGAATGTGAAATAAACATGTCTATAGTGTCATAGTGAATACTGAAAGTTTTTCGCACTGATAATTAATATAAGTAATAATAAGAAATAAATAAGTGAAGATGAAATATTTTTAATTGTAAATTTTATTTTAGGTCAAAGTGATGAATAAACAGTTGCTGCTGTTCCACAACGCTGTGTCCGCATACTTCAGCGGCAACAACGTGGCGTTGGAGGCTGCCGTCCGCCATTTTAGCGTACCGAACGCTCTGCCCGCTCCGCCCGCTAACGCTATGCCACACGTCGCTAACGCCACGCCTCACGCCAACGCCACGCCGCACGCCAACGCCACGCCATACCCAAGCGCGCCACCGATGAACAACGCCACTAACGCCACGCCACACCTCGCCACTGCCCCCGCCGTGCCTCACTCTGCGTAGAAGAGGCTTATTGGTATGAATGTATGTAGTTTCTGATAATGTTTCTATAAAAGCACCTAGAGTAATACATAATGCATTCTAATTTTCTAGTCATTTCAACGACATTGCTATTATAATTTATAATAAGCGATAATTTTTTTACTATCCAATAAGCCATCACAATTATGTCAAATGTTTAAAAAGCTACATCATACATGACTATTTATAACAATGATGTTTTTAATAAGATACTTAAGTACTTTTATATTCATAAATCCACTTCAACTTGAATTGAATATACAATAATAATTAATAATGATTGATTGGAGTGCTAGTGTGTGAATGTGTTTCTGCCACCGTTACATGAGTAAGATTTATTTATTTATTTATAAGTATATTGCTTATATTTTGATGTATTATTGTGCTTCGCAAAACCCATGTATTTTTGATAGTTATAGTGTTCCTTCCTACATTAGTATATGTGAAGAAATTGTAACTTTTTATTGTTTTAGTGAATTAAACTATGTAGTACACGCAATTGAACTGGCTGAGTTGTCGGTTAGGTGACCTGTGATAGGGCTAATACACAATAATAGTCATAATTTAAAACGCCAATATGAAATTATTTATTTTTTGAAATGTCAAAAAGTTTAGATGTAAAAAGTAAGTTTTTAAGCACTCATGCACAATTTAATAATTCCACTAGTCATAATGTATTTATTAATGTTTGTCGTAATTTTAGTATTTACACGATCATATCAATATAGTGTAAATACTTCCGACATTCTAAACTTGCTATAATTCTATAATATAGACAAATTGTTTGTTTTATAATCCTAATAGAATGCTTTAAATTTTATTATAAATGAAATATATTATTATTTCTATTATGTAGTCCCATGTATAGATAAATATGTTCTACTGACAATTTTTTAAATATAATTTGTATAAAGTTATTGCTTGATGCAATTGATACATGATACTATGATACATAGGTTATCCCCATTTATATCAATACAGTACTTGTCAAGGATTAATATGAGTGAACCTTTAGAAAAAGACAGCATAAGATAGCATTATCTCTTTCACACACCTATTGATCAGTCATCCTTTAATTGATACTGGACAGTAAATGTATTGTGGGACAAAGAAATCTCTTATTTAAATGAAATGAGCAGAGTGGTCTCCTTATAAGGTCACTGTGTATTACTTCTGGCCAGGCATTGTAATATTGTATTAAGAATTCATAATGGAAAAAAAAAGGAAATGAAATTAATCAAATTATATGACTTGTATAAAAGTATTATATTATAAAAGTAGACAATATGTTAACTCAAATAGTTATTCTAGTGAATGTTATCGCCTGTAGCTAGTCAAAAGTATTATTTTTGCTCTCCGTGCATTTTGGATGTCTAGATCTAGATTTGTTAAGAATAAGTTATAAATTGGAGACTCCGATACTATTTATAAGATAATGCTTAGTGTAAAACAAAAACAATTTTCAGTTGAATAAATACCTAAATTTTACACTGATTTAATTGATTACTAACAAGAATATCGCGGCGCTGATCACTTTACATCAGGTGACGCGCCTGCTCGTTTGCCCCCTATCATCTAAAAAAAAAAAAAAAAAAAAAACCATGCTCCTTAGTTAGATATACCTACGCTTTCTTTATAAAGAGCTTTAATCGTACTTCGCTTTGCAGCGTTATATGTATAATGACGAATTCTTTGGCGGCGACGGCTCTCCAATTTTCATCCTCGTTGGTGGTGAGTGGGACATTGATGAGGTATGGTTAGAGACGGGTAATATGTACGAGGCGGCACTTGAAAATAAAGGCTATCAATTCTATACAGAGCATCGTTATTATGGACAATCTTTACCTTATACGTAAGTAGAATTTGTCATATTCATAGAAATCTAAATAATAAGGTGGATTACCTTATACTTAATATTATAAATCTGAAAGTTTGTGAATGTATGGATGTATGTTTGTTATTTTTTCACGCAAAAACGGCTGGACCGATTTCGTTGTAATTTAATAAGATAGTAGATGCCCTGGATTGACACATAGGACACTTTATATCACGGTATTAACCCTGGAACGGAAACAACGCGGATAAAACCGCGGGGCACGACTAGTAGGGCCGGGCATTCCAAAAAACAAATAATGACACAATCGGGCACACATAAATATCGAGAACTCAGAACACCATCCAAACGGTACTAAGCCCTATATTTTTTCCGTTAAGGTTGACATTTAATTATCATATATCGCTAACTCACACAAGCTTCATTTTGAAATAGAGTTGCGCATGATTGCAAGAGTACGACTGTTCAAAATGTACTTAGTAAAATACTAAGATATTAGTGAAAATGTTTTTTATTGTTGAAAAAGTTTTTAATTAAATATAACAAATTTTCATTAAAAAAGGACACATGATACATTACTTTCCTTATACCCTGAAAGGATGTCACTATTGTTTATAAAAGAATAGAATCTATGTTAAAAAAAACACTGTTTTTGAAAAAAAATCTTGGCAAAAATGCGATAGATACCTACAGCTGTTATGCCTTTATAAGTGTTATTACACGATGCATATGAGTTTTCCAATTGGGAAATGATAATTTTTAAGCGCTCTTGACGTGACGAAGTCTAGCGACTGTAGTAGTGTAGTACTGGTGTACTACAAGACACCAGTCTGGCGACTTTGTCTAACAGACTTGGCACATCTATTACCTACCTTGTTATTTGGATTCCTATGGTCATATAAGTAAAATTAGCATAATTAGTATAATATATATAAATACCAACTTGTAACTAATGAGTTCCTTTAAAGTATTCATTAGTTTTGGTACTATCTAATTTAACACTTTATTTTACAGAAATTTTACAATGGAAAATCTACGTTTCTTGAACGTGGATCAAGCCCTAGCAGACCTTGCGTATTTTATACAAGAAATCAAGACTCACCCACGATTTACCAATAGCAAAGTAGTGCTGTATGGAGGTTCTTATGCTGCGAACATGGTTATTTGGTTTAAAAAGAAATATCCACACTTGATCGTTGGAGGGGTCGGCTCCAGTGGTCCTATTTTAGCAAAAGTAGATTTTACAGGTGATTGATTAATCATTGATGAATATAGTTTATATAAAAGTCGACAGATATTACAAGGTTTTGGTAAGATATATTACAGTTACTGAAAAAACGAGGGGAACAAAATTGAGTACTAACTCTTGAAGTTTCAAGGTAAATGTTATAATTTTCAGGGTATTTGGAGGTGGTCCACGACGCATTTTTATCAGAAGGCGGCGAACAATGTATAGCAACGATCAGACAAGGAATAGCAGATACAATCGCCGCTATGAGCACTGAAGCAGGAAGACGAGATTTAGAAGCAGCTTACAGGTAAGAACACGCAGTGCGCTAAGCCCCACTTTGTTCAAATCATCTGGCTGCTCTGTCACTTCGAAGTTACAATAAAATAAAAATCAATTAACATATAAAAAATAACTTGAAGATCTACCACTAAAATTTAATGTAAATGTCCTAATATTTTAGATAGAGTTGAAATCATTTTATTACAAACTTTGCACCTCCATTTGTGCTGTATTTTCCCAATTTAAATAAGTCTTTGTCCTCACTTTAATATTAACATCTCATTTTATTTTTAAAGGTTTTTTCGAAATGGTTCTCTTTTATTTTAAAGATTATGTGAACCGTTACGCTACGATCACGAATACTCGCTCGGATACTTTTCGGGGCTGATCAGTTGGACGTTTTCAACATCCGTGCAGCAAGCGAGGCCCGGCACTCTTCGAACCGTATGCAACAACTTTGCCACTGAAGTTTATGGTTCGTTTTATTTTGGCTTCAACGTCACATATTCAACATTCAATATCGTAATATAATATTTTACTGCGCCAATAAAAAATCTAATTTTCTATAAATGCAATAATTTAAAATCGTGTTGGTTTCTTCCAACTCTAAATCCTTTCTCTCTGACCAAAATAATTTTAACAAAAATTTTAGCTTAATGCGAGTAATATCGCGGGATGCAGATAGTGGAATAATAATCATTTTATACTTTTTATTGCAGGAACGACACCAATGTACAAAATTGGTGGTTACATAGCAAACCTTCGTAACTTACCTGCAAACGACTGTTGGAATATTAACTATGATAGCTATATAGAAAATTACAGAAATAGAAATACAAACTGTAAGTGTTACTATGGCTATTAGGTGTAATATATTCGCGATATTGTAATCTATAGAAATTCTTTTTTTATTAAATGTCTACAAATTATTTTCACTACAGCCCGCGCTTGGTATTACCAAACCTGTACGGAGTATGGATATTATCAAACTGCGCCTCGCATTGGTACCGTTTTCGACCAACTTCGCTGGCTTTCTGTACCATTCTATGTCGATATCTGCAAACAAGCATATGATCAAAGGTATTTATTGCAATTTTCTATTCGTATTTAATGTTCTATTACTTTAAACAGGTAATTTAACTTAAAACAATGAATCTCATTTTTCTGTTTTAATGTGTAAAGATGTTTTGTCATATGAAATCACATGCAGCTATGTAAAAAACTGAATCGATTAATGATCTAAGATTCAGTTGAAAAAATGTGATAGAAATTTTTCCGGGTAGGAGCCTTGTAAATTGAATTGGGCCTCACCTGAGAGGCAGAGAGTACCACGCTTTACAGAGAACAGGCGTGAAGTAGCGACCATATCACTACTTGGGGCCGTTATTCGAGATTTACTCTTGGAAGCGTTCGTTCTTTTAGCGTTTTGTTTGCAAAATGGGAACACCGGAGGCATTTTCCTTCCAACCGTTCTTTACTAATTTAATAAATCTTTTTCTCCTTCGTCTTTATGGTAGGCAGCGCATTACGCATCACGCAAGCAGGTATTACGCATTTAGCTTTGGTTCCATTAGCGGAGGTGGTCGCATGCCATCCGGCGAACCTCCTACTCAATTGCATCAACACTCAAGTAAAGTACATTTTAATACTTAAAATAGGTTTGACGAAGCTTTCGTCTACGCGGCTGCGGAGCGAACGAACCGCGTGTACGGCGGCCTCGAGCCGCAAGTGAACAACACGATCAACATTCACGGCGTCATCGACCCCTGGCACGCGCTCGGCGTCTACGACAGAGACTTGTCTGAGACTTCGCCCACATACACTGTTCCCAGGTATATTAAATAATTTTTTTTTAATAAGGATCCAAGATTTTAATTGTCTTAATATTCAGTTTTATACGTTTACTTAAGTTTTAAACCAGTCCAATAGAATTTTTGATCAATATTTTAAAATTAAGGTAGTAAGTACAGTTAATTCTTGCATTTTTATTTTATGCGTTGCTTTAAATGTAATGTCGAAAATAATAGGTACTATAAAAATCGATTGAATTTCAGAGCATCTCACTGTTTTGATATGCAAAGTTGGCTGAGGACAGACACTATTCGAATGACAAATGCTCAACAAGCTGCAAGAAGACTGATTGCAAGGTGGCTTCAGTAGTGATTTTATTGTTTGGACAATAATTAAACTGTAATATTGTAAAGTTCTATTTCATTACAAGCAGAAATGTTTTATACTTATAGTAGAGGCCAGAGGAGAGTATAAAATAAAAACACGTAATTTCAAATTCCCGATCATGTCAAGAATACAATTTATTTATTTTCAAATTCAAAATAGTGACAAATTTTTACAATATTCTTAAGAAAGTTTAAAGGGTCGAAACGGGTCGAAAAATACCAATCACAATTATCTCTACCCGAACAATCAAAGTTTAAACGTCTAATAGTAAGTTCATAAAGTTAAATTACAACTTCATCTAATAAATCGGCAGCATTATAAATGCACGGTTCGCTACTGCCCTGAACTAGTCGGTGTGTTTTCAAAATGGCTCTTTTCCACGTTCGATCCTTTTCGGAAACACAACACAAATAGTAGTGCGCGGGCGCGAGGCGCTAACGGCAACAACGCGCTAACACTAACTGACACTACGCACTACGCACTACGGACACTCGCACGCGCCTCGCGCACTACTGCACTTGCAGCGGAACGGAAGCCGACGGAACCGCACTCTAGGGATATAAATAACGTCTTCGAACATTATAACACCTTACACTTATATCAAATTAAATTGCTGAATTAGAAGAAAATCATTTTGTATACTTAAACACAAACTACTCGATGCACTTTAGGTCGAATTTTTAAATCCTAAGATTTAAATATGGCATCACTCTGCTTTGAGAAGTTGGATGTCGTCCATACATCACTCGTACGGACCGAGTTGCGTCCGCGTTCGTTCCACTGTGACGCGTTCAGAACAGTAGCCTGCTTACCGATGAGGGCGCTTACAATTATAATAAAAGCTCAATATGAAAACATTCGAGATTACTGGCAGTTCACCATTCGAAGCGACTATACATACATAATGGCAAAACGGAACAGGATTTCATAAATAAATTCATTTCATGCATTACATAAGCGGCCCGCGGGAAATCAACATAAAACGAGGCTCGAATGGTCGAACTGCCGTGCGCCGTCCCGAACTAACCCAAATTCAGAAATGTCGGCACCGTTACGCCTACGCATCTATTTAACTAACGAATACTTAAAATAAAGGTGCGAACGTCGCGTGTGCGGTCGTTCGTGAATAGTCTATAGAGAGGCGTGCGTGTCCGTCCCCTCGCTACGTTAACACAGGTATAGTAGGATATTTACAAAGGAGTTTTATGCGCTGTGGAGTCATTCCACGACCAGCGACTTGGGGCTCTCCCACGGGAAGCCCTCCCGTCCGAAATGCCCGTATGTGCTGGTTTTCTGGTATATCGGCGCTCGGAGATTTAATTCCCTGAAAACAAATAAAAAACACTTAAAATCCGATGCATCTAACGATGACTTTTCTTTTTATCAAATTTGTGTATTTTATTAATATAGATTAATAAAAATAAAAACAATAATACTGACTTGACAATTTTGCCTGGTCTCAAATCGAAGTTCTTCAAGACGATAGAAAGAAGTTGTTGTTGAGTTTTATGTGATGTACCATAGTCGAATACAGTGATGGATAGAGGTTCAGCCACTCCGATAGCATATGCGACCTATAAGATACAAACAGTTTAAAAACCAATATTTAAAAAAAAGTCGTTAAATTAATCGAATGTTTTAGGAAGTTTGTGCAAATATTTAGCAAATTAAATTAACGTTACCGCAACAACAGTCAATTACAATCTTTTAAGGGCGTCTCATTTCTTATTATTACCTACGACAGACCAAGTTTGATTTTGACCTTTTTCTGACTTAAACCATACTAGATTAATATTAGAGTGCTGTTTTTACTGAAGCTTATTAATGTAACACCACACAGTATATCATACTAGTACATATGTAGTGGTACATGAAGCACCACGCAGGCGGCAATAACCCTATACCCATAGTCACCTGCACCATGCAGCGGCGGCACAGGCCCGCCTTGACGAGCGACTTGGCGACCCAGCGCGCCGCGTAGGCAGCGGAGCGGTCCACTTTGGTGAAGTCCTTGCCGCTGAACGCGCCGCCGCCGTGCGCGCCCCACCCGCCGTACGTGTCCACGATTATCTTGCGACCGGTCAAACCCGCGTCCGACTGATCAACAGATTACATCATTAGTTTTATTTTTACCTTCCTCTTTGCATAAGATAATCATCAACTAAAGTTTACTTTTGTATACAATAATTATCAGTGCATGTATATAATCAATCTGTATGCATAGGAAATGAAAAAAAATCCATTCAATATGTTGAATACGACAATTCAACGAATATTCATAAATTTTAAATTGTATTAATAAATGGCACACCCTAAAATTTTAATAGCCCAGTGCTGTTATGCTTTTTAAAAATAGTCAGTCAAGTTACAAGTAGAAACTTATTGTATCATCATATTCTAAATAATATAAAACAGTATAGAATTAAAAAACAAATAATGACAGCTATAAGCACCACATAACAAATATACAATTAAGTTTTACAAACTTTAAGTAAAATACTATTTAAATATGCAATTAACTTTAACACAAGTTAATTAAAATTTCCTTATGACGACAATTATATTAATCAACTTAGAAAAAAAATGTTATTTGGTTCTTTTAGTACTATATATAATTTAATGTAGGGTAGGATACCATTTTCACGTCATAATAATATGATATCTATGAGAAAATATCAAAACATCGAAAAAATAGGCGGGGCTTATCGCATTTCACATTAATAAATAATCATAAAACGATAAGTACCCGTCAAATACAAATTGTTTCTCTATTATCACAACTTTATTTTTATCGCCATTTTTATAAAGCGCTATCGATCCTTCAACGCTGTACCCGAAATTATTATTCAAATTATAACAACCAATTTAAAACGACATTCAATTGATAGCTTCAAGGACATATGACACTATCAATACGTCCGTACTTCGTAATATTTAATAAAAACTGTTTATAGAAATTATTCAGCTGCCTAATCTTGTTGTTATGTTTAAAAAAATCAGTGTCATAACCTCTTGATTGAGCATGTCACTGCCGATTACCATTTTATAAGCGTGATGAACTTCGAAAATCATGTCACATTACACACTAATGGTATAATTGCGTTATTCTGTCCGTGATAGCTTATCTACCAAGATGAACCGATTTCGATGCAATTTGACAGTGTGTAAACATATTATATGTTCTAAGTAAAGTAATGGAAGGTAAGCAGTGTGAGCACTTAATAAATTTCCCGTCTACTATGATAAATGCTATAGCAACTGTCTATAATATTATGTCTCAGCTATTTATTATAAAAATTTATTGAACGAGCGCGAATCGGACTCGACCGAGGTTTTATTATAAAATGTTGAGATATTTTTAATGATTTTGTCCTATTAGATATAATTTGATATTTGAAGGTCTATAAGGATTTAGTTTCAAGATTTTCCCCCTTTATGTGCACATCTTCAAGGGACCATAAACTTGAAAGAAAAACTTAAATTTCAAATGGATCCCAAAACATGTTACTGTAATATACCATTTTGACAAACAGATTTTTTTTCATTTGTTTCAAATTTTCCACTAAATAATGAACTTCTTGATATCATTTCTTATTAAGTTTTTATACGGTTTAAAAATGTAATTATTTCACTTTTATATAACACACTAGTACTTTAAAAAATTAATTACTATTTATAGCTAATTTGTATGCATGACTATCATAAAAACATAAAGTAATCAATAATATCTATTTTGCGCGCAAAAAGAACATTTCGTTTCCTTGGAAAAAACTATCAAGTAAAAAAGTTATTTATTACACATAAATTACTTTTTAAATTTAAATAGTAATTACCTGGGGTCCACCGATGATGAAAAGACCGCATGGGTTGATATGCACTACAGTTTTCTCATCTAGGTAGTGTGCTGGAATTACCTCCTTGATCACTTTCTCCCTGATTTCCTCTCTAAGAGTTTCTAGCGAGATCTGGAAAGTGTATATGTTTTATAAAACACAATGTATAAATTGTGCTGACTTATTTATTTATATTAATTTCATGAGCTTTTAAGGCGTTATAGAGTTGGTTAAGGCCTTTGGAACTTTTTTATTTACCTTTTCCGAATGCTGTAGGGAAACAACAACAGTGTGCACTCTTTGCGGCACTGTTGCACCTCCAGCAAATATGTACTCGCAAGTGACCTGAAAGATATAAAATCAATTGACCACCATATTCCCTAAATGATTCCCTTTATTTCACAAAGAACAAATGTTTCCTGTAACAAGTTTAGCTACAATTGTTAAGGATAATTTCTAAAACATATTGGTGTAATACAGGATAATCCTTTTCTATGAATGAATGTCAAATACATATTCAAAACTTAATTGAGTCTCCTTATTGAAACTAAGTATTCAAAACTGGAATTTTTCTTCAGAATAATTAAGTTTTTTACACCCTGTGTAAAAAATTGAAACTGTACATTGATCGATCTCCCATGTTCTTAGCTTAGTGCATATAACACGATCTTGACATAGATTTTTGATAAGTTATTTAATCTTTTAAATTTCATTCCTATTTCCGGTCCACCTATGAGTTGGTTACACGCGTAGGTATCCATTAGACCCTGTATAACTATGATATTATGTTTTAAGCAAGAAATAGGTTTGAATGTTATGCATACCTGTGTTTTAGAGTCAGGTCGAGCCCACCAAAACTCTCCATTTCTACGAAGATCTGCTATCTTTTGATTCAATCTATGGGCGAGTACAACAGTCAATGGCATGCATTCTTCAGTTTCATCTGTAGCATAGCCAAACATCAATCCCTGTATTTAAAAAGAAATTCTTATATTAATATTAGCTTTGATAAGTCTAAATATGAGATAAAATTGCAGTAATTTTTACCATGTAATTTTCAAGATAACTTATATATTTATAAAATGTGTGTTGAGTCAGCATGTTTTTTAGTACGAGATCCGGCTGCAGGATTAGTGCGCTCATCTGTTTTTTGCTGAAAACCGATTTTTTATGTATATTTATAATTAGGAGAATATATATTTATCAGGTTGCCTATCAAAATTTATTTGGCCGCTAGTATTATTAATAAATTTTTTTAAAATTAATCTTTGGTAAAAAATATAGTTCTCTTGTTTTTTAAATAAAATAACGTCTACAACACGGCAATTTATATGATGATTCAAAAAAATCACGGTTGCCGTTGCGCACTTGGCCGCACCTCTTCGCAGCCAGGTGTAAACAGGGATGATTTCGATACATTTATATTTATTTATGAATTATATATCAAATTAAAGCTATTTTTTTTTCAATTTATTATCATATATGGTTGCCTAATTAAATCTACACGCAAATAAGGGTTGCTGGCTTTTAAAAATTATAAATAATAATAAGGTAGAGTGAAAGAGACTTAACGCGTAACATCATTTGTTAGACTAGGATAGCGATTGCCGGCTGTGCGACGCTTTTAAGCCATTGCGCATGCGTCGAATCTTAGTGTTCTCAACTTTACAGCTGCGGTATTTTTATTCTTACATAAAAACCACGCTGTTTTGGAGTTCGTAATGAACAACCTCCTGGGTTCCTGGGAGTCTCGCGGACATTATAAATATACATAAAAAATCGGTTTTCAGCAAAAAACAGATGAGCGCACTAATCCTGGAGCCGGATCTTAGACCATTTGGAGCATGCCGAAATATACACAGAGTATTTAAAATCTTTATTATGGTTCAATTTATGTTCAACATTAGGTATTTTATATAAGTTGAAATAAGTATATTCTAAATAAAGATTATATCAAGCATATTGTAGATACTATTCATTTTCTCATTAAAAGGATTTTTTACATATACAGCTTTTTATTATTAATCCATACTAATATTATAAA
>DWAJ01005083.1:0-11985 GCA_018238005.1 Eurema mandarina | reverse complement strand
TAGAATCGCGCTCGTAATTGACGTATTAGTGCGAGAAAGACAACACGACTGGGACAACCAATCAACGCTCGCGCACCCGACGATCACGCGTCCCGCGCGCCGCGCCGTTACCTCGATACCTTATTTTTGACTTCTGCGCAGGTTTCGTACAGCGCTAAAGATTCGTGACGCGTACTATACTTAATGTACCAATTTTCGTATATAAATATGAAAAAAAATATTAAGTTACCAATCCAAGATAAATCTTCGTCAGACAAATCTATAGTCCTGTTCTCCCGCAGAGAGTCTATCATGCCCGATGTCTGTCCGAAGATGTAGCCATCGGAGATACTGCACAGCGTCAACCCCGTCACTACCAGTACCTGGAAGTTAATTAAACTAACAGTCACGGACCAAAAAACAAAAAACAACTTAAAAAATCATTAAAATTATCTATTATTATTTAATAACTTTTTACGAAGCTATAAAGAAGCAATTGTATTTATAAAAAAAGTCAGTCATGCGTCAGTCATATTCCGTCCTTACAAGTAGATTTCTAATCTTGTAAGATGACTTCTAAGAAAAAAAGGGTCTGTAGTTATCTTTAGAAAATAATGAAGAGATATTTCAAATTGTAATTGCGAGTAAATTAATAAATCAACCTTAGCTAACATTTATTGTATTGTCCAAGATAAAACATTATCAATGGAAAATCGACGATATAAAAAACAACTGACGACAACCCCGTAGCGTGTTACTAAGTATAACCGAATATAAATTCAAGATATAGAATAAAAACTCATTAAAACATCATTTTCAAATAGTAAATAATAAACAATGATATGGCTATTAAATTTTAATATTCTAGAAATCTCCTGAGACATTATCTATATAATTTATTTCGATTGATCCACAAGAAATTTCGATTTCAACAAAATCATAATGTAAACCTCACTTCCTGATAACAATCCTGAAAGTGAACCTGCAAGTTGGTTTTTATCAAATCTATTAATGAAATTCGACTTCTTTCTTTCATTTAAACGTTTTCTTATTTTCTGATTTTATTTTTTTTTAATAAAATATAGAAATATTCATCAAATAAAATTCACCTGTCGAAAAACTTGCACTTGCATCCTGACAGTCAGAGTGACACACTGATATTCTTAAAATTATAAACCCAGTAAGGCCGCGCACGAAACAATTCGGATTCCTAACCTAAGCGTCTTGAGGACTAAAAGTGATAGAGTAAAGCGTTAGATCCTAGCTCGCAGTGCATTCTGTCTATTATTATAGAGAATATCGATACCATAACAATTACGTGGTGTCGTCAAACTAATGGAAAAAGGTAATATAGGTTCTTTACAGGTTCTTTTCGTCGTGGTTCATGCTGGTAAGAAATATGTAATGCTATAACTCCAAATGGAAAGTATAATCAAAAACAAAGCTTGTATAGGAGGCCGTATTTCACTAATTAGTGATTTCGGTCTGGCAACTATCGGTAGAAGAAAAAGTCGGGACGTTAAGAAAAAAAAAATATAAAAACATTGAAATCTCAAGTTGCAGAATAAAGATATTGCGAGCAACTAGCAAGGCTAAGTTTTTGTTGGAATGGGTAAAAATTGTTATGGCGGCGAAAAGACCCACAGAACGTAAATACATTTAATTACATTACATCTAATCTGTTGTAATTCACTGGGCCAAGATATTGTTTGGTCAAATATGCCGCTGCCGCCTTTTACAACATTCTTTGCAAGAGTAATATTGTGCTCACGCACAGTTTATCACTGTATTTGGTCGATTATTATTAAGTTATTATTTTCAGTGGTTAAATTTTGTTTTTTTTTTAATTATATGTCATAAACAAATCTAAGAGACAGGTTTCTGTTCTGAATGTTTTTTGTATTAAATCCTTGAACATCCTAAATACGAAAGATAGGTAAATAACTTCTATTATTTAAAAAAAGAGGTCGATGACAGCTACTAAATTACAATGTAATTACCTACTATAATGAACGTCATCGTCAAACGGCACAGATTAAAAAAATAGCTATAAAATCATAATAATTTCCTAGAAGATGTAATTACAATTATAGTTGGAAGAATTTACTGAAAGATAATTTTTTATTTACATTTATATCGAACTATCCATCCGTGGTTTTACTCGTTTAGTTTCCGATCTCGTGGCAATGCCTGGATATTATTACATATTATAAGATATTAATTAATCTAATCTACTTGCATGCTATTGGACAATTTATCACCGTCTCCATTTTCCCACCCGGAAGTCTGGATTACGCCTGGTACATTGCTTTGAGCAGAAAACAAAAAGCCTAGAATGCCATGTGACATTATTTAAAGTTTAAACCTTCCCCGCACTTAAATCCACCTGATTGAACAAGTGCTGGAATTGTTCCGAAAATACAGTCTACAATTGTGTTTTATTTGTAATACGAAATTGAATATCTCGTTTCTCAGGAATAAATATAAAAAAAATGTAGTAAAAAGTTGAGCCTACTTATTCCTAGACATTAACTGCTCACAACTTGATTAAAATGTTATGGTAAATATAAAAATAATTGATTATTAAGGCTTACTTGCTTATTATAATACATTAAAAATATAATAAGTCTTGTCTATTTGAGTGAGTTTTTTATAAATTCTATGCCATCTCAAACGATACTTGCAAATAAAAACAAGTCTCGGAACTCTGTTCTTCTACTTTAAAAAGGTATATAAAGGTAAGGTCGATGTAACATACCTTATACCGAGGTAATAAATTTATCGAGTCCCTACACGAGACACGTTATTACTGTCTAATACTCGAACTAGCAACATCTTATAGTCACCACGTCTATTTTGATTCTTAATGTTACTTTAAATAAGAATGTTTAGTATGTTTGCAAATTCAATCTATTTAATAGAAATATCGTCCGCTTACTACGATAACCGAATAACACCGAATAGGAGGTTGTGACATTTTGATTAAATTGATTTTAAATGTTCGTGCCAATCTTAAAGCATTATAATATCTAGATACTCTGTAAAAGACTGATGACTAAAAATAAAAGTTGGATCGAATGTCCATTTCTTTAATATTTATCATGTTTTGCCCTGACATTAAAAAATATGTTGTACTTGGTATATGTATTTTTATATTATGTGATATGTGTTATATATATATACATTATTTTCTGTTCTAATTTTATTCGAATGCTGAGAATTTTTGTATTTGAAAGTAACTTTACTTAAGTTAATTACTATACTTTTTCAACATTGTGTAAAGCAAGACGTCCTCAATACCAACTGTAATTAAGTGTTTTTATTCGATTTTTAATAGATAATTTTTTGTTTGTAGGTACAACTACTTTAATTCGTCTTGTAAAAACTTATAACAATGCATATCATTAGGTATGTATTTGCACCTAAGTTTTGCTTTCGCGCATTTGTGTATTATCATGGAAAAGTAATGACTGTTTATAATGTATTTCCTGTATACGGTTTTCGAAATGTCTTCATTTATATTTTTAAAGCTTCAATCCGACCAGCAGTCTTAGAAATTACTGCGCTAAAATGAATGAACTTTCCATCTACTTACATATTATATCAATTAGTATAGAATGGTATAAATATGAATAGTATTTAAGAGTCACAGAGCTAACCTGCCGACACAGCGACAGACACATAATATGGCTGTATAATAATCCCTCGTAGAGGGTGATTGTTAATATTATCGTGATATAAAATTTCTTACTTGCTGTGTTCTTCGGATTCACCAATAATCCACTTTAACGTATTATATTTTATCCTTAAAACTATCAAATAATGTAGGCAGTATGAATTAAGGAACTTTTAGAATTGGTTAAGAATAATTTATTTATTTATTCACTCTTTGTTACAATACCTATACAACATTTACATTTCATTGGATACAACATTGATCTCTTCCAGGCAACCCATTATAAAGAGAAAAAGAACAAAGGTTAATCTGACGGCGATATGCAACTTATACTACTTATTACATATACATATTGTATAGAATAAAATAATAATAGATAAACTTCTTTAAACTCTTTTAGTGGTAATACTAATTACCTACTAGCAATAAAATGAACCATAATTTAAGTTAAGCGATTGAGTTAAATAAAATTTAAAATCGAAAACTAACTTTAATATGTTTTTTTTAATAAATTCTTTTACTATATTAATCTTGAATTTAAATTTGTTACCTACTTCATCTTAAATAGCATTTGGCTCGTTCTTTTTTATCTTATCTAAAAGTTCTCTGTCTTCATCTCTTTGTATCATATTACCATTAAAAGACTTCGTTTTAAAGAACAGTTCAATTTCTTGAAGACTTCTATCTTTTGTTTCTGGTAAGAAGAACCATAGGTAACCAAGGCAAATAAAAATTATAGCAGCATTTAAAAAGAATACACCGTCATAGCCAATGGATAAAAACATACTTGGTGCCAATTTAATAGCTAAAAATTGTATAATTCCAATTATAACGCCTTGTGCAAAAATACAAAATGACTTCACTTCTAGTGGATGTATTTCTGTCAATACAGATTCTAACGCTGCATATGGGCCAATTCCTATCGTCACTAAATATAACGCGAGCATCGTAATTTTTATCCAATTCTCAAATTCATTCTTATCCGGTCTGAAGTATAGCAATGCTCCTAATCCAATAAGAACCAGATTCGCGGTTATCGCAGTTGGAAACAACAGAACCCGGATCTTAAATCTTTTCAACGGAACACACGACGCAGTAGCACCAAAAATGGCAAATCCGTTTGTTAACAAGGTAAAAAATAGAATATTTGATTTTCCCGTTATATCCTGTAGCATCGTAATTGCTAAAGTATTAAACAAGAGCCTTCCTGCGGCAATCTTGTATATATTTATGATAATAGACAATGCGTTAACTTTCCAGAAATATGGTTGTTTAGCTGCGGTGATTATCTTTCTAAATGACATCGATACTGTGTTTTTTTTGGAATCTAAATTCTTCTGTTTTTCCGTTTCTAAGGCAAGGAGTAGATGTAACTCTTTTTCAGTAGCATCATTTGGCTTACGGAGAATTCTGAACGCTGCTTCACACTCTCGAAATCTTCCTTGGGCTGCTAGCCACATGGGACTTTCCACCCAAAAACATGGCAAGACTATAGATAAAAGGGATGGAATTAGACCAATTAATGCCACATTCCTCCAGTTCATCAAAACGCTTAATGTATGACCCGCCATTGTTCCTATTAAGGATCCTACACACACCAACAAATTGAATGATATAGGCCTCATATTTGGAGCCATATATTCGCCAATGTTAATATAACTTATAAACAAAGTGCAACCATATGAAATTCCAGCCAATACTCTCGATATTAATAGAGTCGCCTTGTTCGTTGCAAAATAGGTCATTATCCAAGAAATTATTGCTGGAAAAATACCAATTATAACAGATTTTCTTCGTCCATAGAATTCAGTTACAGTAGCCAATATTCCAAAGCCACAGAAACAGGTTATATTTATAGTCGAAGCTGAAAGAAATAAAATAAATTATGAACATTAGTAGAAAAGTGTCTCATTTTCCTTTTAAAAAATAACAATTTGTTTAAAAACCAAGATCTCACCTATCCAGGATAAGTCTCCATCATTTAAAGGAATCGTCGTGTTATCTTTGCGGAGATCGTCAAGCATCCCCGACATTTGACCAAATATAAATCCATCCGAAATATTACTTAATAATATCCCTGTTATTATAAGCGTCTGAAACAATTATTTTATAGGTTAGGTATAATGTTATATCCCCCATTAACTTGCCAGTAATATTTTATTTAAATTGAATAGAGAAGGATAGATTATTAGTAAAAGCGTCCGTATGTATGACGGGTCCATATTATGGTTTCCCAGTAGTGGTAAAAATAAACTTAAAAAGAAACTCTCCATTGGTAGTAGGTACCATTAGGTACGACAAAATAGTGCAACATTCGATATAATAGGTATTTTTATAACGGTGCAAGGTTATTCATTTTATAAGGTCACTTTATTAAAATGTAATTACTCTAAATAAAACTAACTAAAATCTAAAAGTTGAAAGGTTTACACGTTATTTATAAAAAAAGTATATAAATGTACTAACCTGCTGCACGGTGTATTTGGACTTCATATCCAAAGAGGTTTGTCACAAAAATATTTTAATAATTTTAGTATGAAGAGTACCTAATAAATAGTATTTGAACCAATATTACGTTTAAACTAAGCTATTCATTACTATACAGAAATCTGTGAAATAAGTTTTTATTATCCTCTTCAAATTATGAGACGAAAATAGATAATGTTATTGAAGGTCGGTATAGAACAGCTGATTAGTTTTTGCGTATACTGATGAAAAAGTAAGACAATTTACAAAAAATGAAATAAAATATTGGTATAAACAATTTGAAAAAAAATAGTTCATGATAAAGAGCTTAAATTTCGATTAGTTAATTTCCATTCTATAATGAATTTTTTTCACATTTCTCGTTACCATGCTCGATAGAAAATAAAAAAAACGCGATTAGGCAAATGCGCAGGACTTTGTAGTAGTGTATGGTCCAATAAATGTGTATCAGTATGTGTATTTTTAATGAAGTTAAACATCTACAATAAAACAAATATTATATATTACAGGGAGAGACATGAGGTTGAATTGGGGAGGCGCGCTAGGGGTGGTAGTTGGTACCGACTTCCCACAGAAAACCGACGACAAATAATGGCATCCCATTAGGGATGTACGTGTAATTTGGTAAGTGCCACCACCTACTACTTAAATCCTTTCTTCCCTTTTTCCACCATTACTTTAGTATTCCCCTTAACTAAAGTCCGGCTACGATTCGCGAAGCACTTAGCTTTTCGACATTCCATGGGTAGAACTGTTCCCTTACCATCAGGCTAACTTCCTCCTCAGTTGTCATCCATCACATAAAAACTAATATAATGTTAAAATAAAAACTAATGTTAACGACACTTTCAGCGATGTTTTCATCAAAAAAATTTACCGACGACAATCGATAAAAGTTTTATCGACGACACGATTCCCTGGATCGACACAATAATCAAATACCATAATAATATAATATCGATACTAGTACAGGTTTTAATATAAAATTTCTGTTTTTTACGTCATTAACGGTCTTACTTTTGCACTTCTCAAACAGATGAAAGCTTTCAGACATAGTACTTTTTATTATTTTTTATAACTAATTGTCCCGGTGAAGAAAGAATTGTAAAAAATGTTACGTTCGAAAAATTATCTTTATTTTTAAGCTAAAATAATAAATACTACTACTTTCTTCGTGCCTCATTTATTACGCATAGGTAATCTAAATAGAATGTGGAAAACACATTATTGAAACCGTTTTTAATTGATTTTTACCGCGGTATACTTGTTATTAAATTGAAATGTTTTTGATAAGTAAATAATTAAATTAAATATTTATTAAAGTGCTTCACCACTCAAATATACGAGATAAAAACAATAGCAACCACTGCCTTCTACATTCTATAATATATTGACGTGAAATAATATTACTTACTATACGTATGTACTAAGAGGTAGGTATAATGATTTGGTTAATTTCACATGTTATTTTTATGTCATATGTATGTAAATATTCACAATGAGTTTTTATTAATAATGTCCACCTAGTACCTATATTGTGTTATATTTAGGTATATATTATAATTGTTATACTGCTGAAACTAAGTCCAATTCCCTGGCACGATAACAAAAAAAATGCACGAATGTTTTAATAAAACTTTATTTACTACAAAACGACTAAAAGCTTTTAAAATATCATGCTAACAGTTTGTCCGAAAGTGACGAATGAGCGTGTTCTTTTAAATCCGGGAATTACCGAAGTCCATCAAAAGAGATAATACCCTATGGCACTATTAGTACAACAACTGCCTATAATGATAAAAACCGGCCAAGTGCGTGTCGGACTCACGCACAAAGAGTTCCGTACTATTGATTTATGAAATTAAAGGTTAGTAGTTTAAATGCAGAAGCTATATTTAATGAAATTATTATTTTTTTAGTTTAAGTTATTTGTATGAAAGATTACGCGGTATTATGCGGTTTACGATTTAGGAGGTATTAGGAAAAAACTACTTGCTAGTTCTCGTTCAGAACAATTTTCGTTGGTAGTTTTTATAGTAATGTACAAAATTTTTTTTTTTTAGACTTTTCATTTTTATTTTTTAGAATTTATTTTTGCATCAAAATCCTAATGCGGTTCACAGAATACATCTACCTACCAAGTTTCAACAGTATAGCTCTTATAGTTTTATAGTTTCTTTCTTATAGAAAAAATGGCTGTCACATACGAACGGACAGACATGACGAATCTATAAGGGTTCCGTTTTTGGCATTTGGCTACGGCACCCTTAAAAGACAAAAAGGAAATGACGCAATGGTTGATGGAAAAAATCGTGGTTGTGCGATATTGGGAAATAATCATTGCCGAATGCCTGCTTTGGTTGGCTAGCGATAGAGACAAATACAAGAAGCTGATGGCGAGCCTTCCAGTAAAGAAGATAATATAATGTAATCGATTTCTATTTGACTTAGGAAAATATGACGATGTGTCCGAAATCCAAAGAAAGCTCAATTGGTTGCTTATACGACTCAGACGCAATGCTCATATTCTCAATCTTCTTTACTGTATACCTACTATTTGATCCTAGAACACCTTCCTATCTCAAACAAAATTTCCAATTTCTTACTCAAATCCTCTTATAGACTGAATCTACGTATCCCTCAACACAACACAAATTTTTTTTTACACTTCTTTCATTATTCGTTCTATAAATCTATAGAACTCTTTACCTATCACCATTAAAAAAGCACAAACTGTTGTTACCTTTGACAAACTTGTAAAAATCACTTTTTATTTCTTTGATTTGTATCCATGCATGTGTATCTATATAATATATCTATGTATATTATACATATTATATGTATGTATATAATATGTGTGTATGTATATGTGTATATGTATATATGTAAATCTGTCATTTTCTTTTGTTTTTACACCACCTTTTTCTCTTATCAGCTTTTCCTGGGTCTCAGGTTGTCTGGGAGAGATCACTGTAGTGATAAGACCGCCTTTTGTACTATTTTTTTCTTTCTCTTGCTGCTTGTTATGTTATTTTTGGTTTTGTCTACCATAAAGTGTTATTATTATTATTAATGTTTATCTTATTGTAACTATAAGTGCCAGAAAGTCAGATTAAACAAAACCTTTGTCCTTTACTGTAAAGAAGTAAAAGATAATTATTTTGTCACTTTCACTTTTTTATCTAATGGCAACAATTATTAAAAATAGAAACTGTCATTGTCATATATAGATAGAATGACAATGACAGCTCTAGAGTTGAATTGTTGAAGTTTGAGAAACTGACATGCTGCTTGGTGTTTTGAGTTTTGGTGAATGATTGTTGTTAAATTCATAAATGATTTTTTAGAATTAGAATGTATCAATTAGTAAAGTAAAATGTATAAATAGAATCATCTCATAATAGTCCTTACGATAATTTAATACTAATTAAAAGTTTATGCGTTAAAATGTCTACATTATCAACAAGTGCAAAAAACCACTCAAAAAAAGTAAACAGTGGTCGTGAACGTGATAAAAATAAATCTGGTGCTTCAGAATCAGGCGGATCTAGTCAGTGCGATACACCTCCCCTCACAGAAAGGGTAAGTACATTAGAAAATAATTCGAGTACATACTAGTTATGCCAAATAATTAATGACTGAATCCATTGTGCCTTAAGCTTTATTATCAATAGTTCATGATTTTGTCACTGTATCCGGGTACTTAAACCTGACGTTAAATAACCCATAGCACTTAAACATTTTTAAATATCCCTCAAGCTACCAACAAAAAGCATGATAAAGCAAAATTAAGTTTCCAGCTCTAATGATATATATTACTATGTAAAAGTTACTTTTTATCTGATTTAAAATTAAAATAAATTGTAATTTTATGATTTTTAAAATATAAAATGAATGTGAAGTCCTAAGTTGTTATTAAAATAAGAGTGAACTGATATTACAGGATGGAGGATCAGCACAGGGAAAGTTTGCTGGAATCAGCCCTGATTCAATCCAATGTATGGCTGAACAAATAGGGGTGGATTTCAATTCAGAAGCTGCAACAAATCTAGCTGAAGATGTCAGCTATAAACTCAGACAGACAATAAGTGTAATTTAAGTTAAAAAATAATCTTAAATTATATATGGTCATGAACACGCTATTTAAGTAATTTTAAAAATCTTTTATAGGCAATAGCATTACACAGTGAATTGATGAAGAAATCCCGGTTGGATAGTTGGGATGTCAATACATTTCTCACACTCTCAGACACCAGTCCAGTAGTTGGAACTTCAACTGCACGATATACAACTTTTGGTGATGAAAAATTATGTTGTGAAGTTGTAAGTTCTTAACTTCATATGTATAAATTTTAGTATTGTAATATTATTTTACTTTAAAATAAGAGCCATAATAGCTTACCTTGAGATATAAGAATAAGTGTGTTATAAGCATTAAGACAAATTATGAGGAAAATAAAAAATTACTTTCTTTGATGTTCTTACTAAAAATATCTAAAATTTTAGGAAACTATTCTTAATATAACAGAGCAAGCAATGACTTCACAGACGTATGTATTTTCGTCAACTCCCACTATGTCTGTGGAATGGATCACAGATGACAAAAGTCTTGGTAGCAACAGTCATATTAATGCAAGCTTACAAAATTATTATACAAAAGTAGCAAGAGGTACATGTTTTTAAATATTGTTTATATATAAGTTAATTATAAGGATAAGTATTGTTTTGTATTTTTTATACAAGTTTATCCTTTTAAGACTTTAACTGCTTTATTTATAATACAATATTTTATTTATTTAATTGACTTTGTTTATATTCTTATTTTGCAGCAATACTTAATCTTAAGAAAAAACCTAAAGAAATAGCTGTAGAAGATCTGACAACAAATACTCGGATAGGGCCAATATTTCCTAATCTATTTAATTTAGCTGTATTAGTATTAAATGATGATAACTTAAATGCTTTAAACGTCCGAACGAAAAAACCATTGCAGTCAAATGTTCTGGATATGGTGGATGCTCTGTGTTCTAATCCTTGTAGTTTGGATACAAACATACAACAACAGGTAATATGTTTTTCTATATATGATTAATATGAATTAAAAAATTATTTAATTTGTCACTTTATGAAATATCTATTGAAACTATACTTAATAGTAATAAATTATATGCACTATTTCTTATTATGTTTAGTTGAACAAAGTGACGGTAAGTAAACTACACATACATTTTTAATTGGATAAAGAGGTTTGAGATGTTATGTTTAAGATTTATTTCTGATATTTTTATTGTAGTTCCAAAGGCTGTTTCCAGTGATGGTGTCAAATATATTGGGTAATGGATCATTATCTGAGAAAATGGTCACAATATTGACAAAAATAACACGAACATGGCCTTCATTCATCATAATAGGTTAGTAGTTTTAATGCTTATGTTAGTAGTAGCTTATGTAGTTTTAGTACTTATACAGAATACAAGTAAAAGCATATCCGAACAACTTAGATTTTGGATATACTACACACTATACTATTTCAATTTACTAAAAAAAGTACTTTTCCAACTAGAGTCACTTTAATTTTTGCCAAAGATACATTTAATTGTTGGCAATGATTCTATAACCAATCACCATTTTATTAAACAAAAGATGTTAGAATATTGCCAACTAAATATTATATATCAAGTGTTAGGTGTAAGGTGTCAAGTCGACTAGTGATATCAGTTAGCGTTACCCCATGGCAGGCAAGGGCATACTGTTCGACTACCTGGCGCAAGGCACCAAGGAGCGTCTGACGGCGCCGATGATCCGCTGCGTGCTGGCGCTGGGGCGCGGCGCGCTGGTGGAGT
>DWAJ01005082.1:0-11987 GCA_018238005.1 Eurema mandarina | reverse complement strand
GACAAACTTCTAATGATTTAATATTTTTCTTAGTGCAACTCCACGTCTGGCATCCATATGTCATGCTTGGTAGTATACATGTATTGAATACCTTCATTTTACCTTTCATCGGAATATCCGCATTTTCGATGAAGGTAAAATAAATGAGATAAAGGAACGTTAAACAGAAAAAAAACGTTTTTGGTGCCCCCAGTGATTCAACGAAAGGCCAAGCCATCTAACAAAATATAAATTTTTGATTTTGTGTAGGACGGTAGTACGGCATGGATTTAGCATGTATTATGGCAGTATAAAATATAGAACAATTATATAAATAAGCATCAATTAATGCTTTATATTAAATGCAAAATATGTGCTATTTACGTAATTTAATTTCATATTAAATAGATCGGGTTTAAAGTAAAAAATCTTTTCCTCATTTTCGCATGTGAAACTCCAATAAAAAGGGGCAAAAAACATTATGGACGTTCTAAGTGCTAATGTATTTAAACGTAATACATCCAGGTGAGCGAAACAAAACATCCTTTGTAATAAAATAACGAAATATGAGCCTTTATTTCCATAAAAGCATGAAAAACCCTTTATAAAAATCGGGTTATGAGGACGCGTGGAAAGAGTATAAAAATACAATTGTTTCGCGATTAAAAACAACTCATGTTTACATTACGTGGGGAGGTAATTAAGGTTTTGTAAATTGTGGTAAGTGGTAATGTATTATAATGATTTATTGTGCGTGACGTCACACTCGTTTTGTGTAAATTGGATGAATTTATTAAAATAATTACCGTTGTTTTGACATAATTATGTTTCTCTCAAATGTCGACCTGACCTACCTACGTATAAAGGTAGAATGATAAAGTTAAATTTGATTCCAGAGAAATGGCTGTTTATGTGTTCATGTGCCACTGCGCATATCTATAGCTGATAACTCCTTTGATAAAATTAACATAATAGACAGTTCTTTGAAATAATAGTGCATAATATTACAACACAAAGTCAATATTATACAATCGCAAAATACCATCCATATTCATTAATTTACATACAAAATTATTCGAGTTGGAACACCAACGCGCCCCTGACCGCTTATTATTCAAAATGACGGTGATGTAACAAAAACTTTATCAACAAATTCAATTAAGCGCATTTTCCTAAGCCCACATAATTCTTTTAAGCGTACGTCCGAAATAAAAGAGTTCACGTATCGTATCGAGTTATCGTCGAGGCTATTTTTTATCCATTTTCACGTAAAATATACCGGATTAGTCGGCGGTAGATTAATTAATAAACGGTAAACAAAAGAGGAGTGAGGGCCGGCGGTATATAACAGGACAATGGAATTGAATGCATTGAGCTTGAAACAATACTGCTCGTAGGTGGGACACCTTATTTTGTTTTTATTAACGTTCGCAAATTTTGTTTATTCATTGTATGGAAATGTTCGAGCGTTCTTACGTTGATTGTCAACGTTGTTTGAATTAAAGTTGGTATTACATTTGATGCTTATAAGTGATATAGTGATATTTAATTTAAAAGTAATTATAATATGTTTAGAATTCATTGATATATACGACAAAGATACATTTTACTTGTGGGTCCGTAAAAGCTCATGTTTAAAGGATAACTAGCATATCAGTTTTAATTAATGTGTATCATAAGAAACTACACGTATATTTTATTTCTTTATACGAGTATGTGATTGAAATTTGACTTATCTGAGTGGCGGATAGGTTTCCATAAAATTGTACCTGTTATACAAGCTACACAGTCAAATAGAATTGAACTTAAGTACCAAGAACAACTCAATACAATAGGTACAGACCGCGCAGTCAAAAATTAAACTAACTTATCAATATAGGTAGGTATAGAGGGCATAGCTTTATGGGGAACGTAACAAGATTACAGACACCAATCAAATATTCGCACAGCACTTGAGTTAAGCTCAGTGAGCCTCGTCTTGTTAAGCAATGTATTAGATCTTGCATCATGTGTACAATTCGAATCACTTCACCATATCTAAACCAAGACTATCCTTTGACCAAAATAGTTCAACGATCACAGACAAAAACGGAAGAGCCAATAGCTCCAGGCTATGTTAAGGTAGGTTCATAGTCCTTTAGTATTGAGCAAAATGTCTACTTATTTAGTAAGATTATTTATTGATGCTATACGTTTCTTAATAAAATTGGTCGATTTTTTTATACCTATATTGAAAGTTATCGAAATAGTGAATTGAAATTGACTACGTTAACGAAATTTATAATATAATATTCACACTCACACATACACATACACACTTACCTTACCTTCTTTAAACTGACTTATAACTTTCTGTCAGCACAATATATTTTCTCTCTTTTTTTCTCATATTGTTACGATCAGTTATCCTTTTTTGTGTCGCATTGGGGGGAGACCTGGTGTCCTTAGTTTAGGCACCAGTCAAACAATATGTTACTTAAATTATGAACACTATATTTTCCAATTGTTATGCATATTGTGGTTAGAAAATAAATATATTATTAATATTATTCCAATTGAAAAATGAATGTAGGTAGTAAATTTGTTTTCGAGTCCTATTGAAAACGTCAGGGATAAACCATTAATCGTTTTAAGCGTAAAAATTTTCAAAACATTCACACACAATAAAACAAGCATGAGATATAAATACTATTTCTACGCAATAAATAATAATATCAAACAACTGTGATGCTCAGATTATGTCATAAATAACATGAATAATATGCTCACTTTTCTCCCTAAATTTATGGGATAAGTATTTTATTGTATTATTATGTTACCTTTTCGAGTTGGGCCCAATTTATGAAGTCATTTCCGACACCCATTCTACACGTTATGAGGAAAATCCGACTATTAAAGGAAGTAGTTTCACAAATTAAGACTGTTCATAAACTACGGG
This sequence comes from Eurema mandarina, assembly GCA_018238005.1. Classification (NCBI taxonomy): domain Eukaryota; kingdom Metazoa; phylum Arthropoda; class Insecta; order Lepidoptera; family Pieridae; genus Eurema; species Eurema mandarina. Next base: position 9,070 of record DWAJ01005082.1, on the reverse strand, counting down.
CCTACAGAGATGGACTAAGGGTTGACAGTGTCAAAATTGTAATAGAAAATAAATTTTAAAATAATGTGCACTGTGATAGGTATTTTAGTGTGAGTAAAATGATTATAAAGAAAAGCCTTTTTTACTTAGTTGTATTTTTCGTTGTTTTGATATATTATATTGATTCGACGATTAAAACTGATAGTATATTTGATGCTCAAAATATATACAAACTGTATTTCTGAGAATGCCCATATATCCGTTTTAATATAACACAACTGCTAGAATTGTTCGACGAAAATTTTATGTTAAAACTACATGCGGCTATAAACTGGAGGTGCCTTATTGTTCTGTAATACTAAGACTACTTAAAGATACTATATTAAGCCTAGTTAAAAGAAATATGTCATACTATTTCACGAAGCATTAAAACCAGCGCCCATACAATATACATCATAAACAAACTTACCTTTAGATCGGGCCTTAACATAATAATTACGTTACAAAAATCCCCGTATATTGCGTGCTCTCTACCTAATTATATTTTATATGGTTCGAGGCTTATGAGCCGAAGGTGGACCGCTATTCGTGAAATTTTTCTTTTATACGACCGTTTCCGACATACGAATAGTGACGAATATTCCAGAAACGTAAAGTGTATTAGAATATTTTTTTCTGAACTAGTCGGCCTGTTTTATGATGCAAATGAGTGTAACCTTCGCGTCTTGGTGTTATATTTTCTTGTAAGCTCGTGTAACGTAAGTTGTAAAAATAGGTGTGTACTTTCTCATATTATATGAATATATAAACCTTTTTTCGTATATACTTTATACCATTTTACATTTGAACATGGTATATTTATCCTCATAGAATACGTTTGAGCCTTAAGGAAAAGAAGAAAAGAAAAATCAGTTTTTATCAGCCATAGCTTAACGTAAGGTCCATTAAAATTGTCTTATTCAGTTCGTGATAATAAATAATTGACATACTGCTATAAATATAAAAAACCCTATTTTAAAAAGACAAAAATTGATATCGTAAAAGTTACAACAGTAGGTACTATAGCTCCATATAGGCTTTAAAAAACCACACAATCTCGTCTGCATAAGCCATAAAGCACCTCTAATTCTTATTAACTGAACGATTCTGTGCGCACAATAACTTGCAATATAGGTAAAGCTCGCAACCGTCCTAATGGGAACGTATGCAGAATGGCCGGTGCGAAAAATATTGGTACACGGTGTATGCCTACGTAAATATCTACTATTGACTACATAAACATCATTCGAAATATCATATATTCTCTTTTTACGGTCACACGATTCAAATAAACGGTTTTCTGTATTTAGATGATCTTATTTCGTTGCGTTGTTCATAAATGTATATAATAATTTACTACGCAACATGCATAATGTTGTTGTATTTTCAAAAGAATTAAATCTTTGCATAGGTTTGTCTTGAAATTATTATTATTACAAGCTATTTTTAATTATTTTAATACAAAAGTTTAATGTAAATCGCATTTCGTCATTTAAAACATATTATGGAGATGTTGTGTGATGTAGGTTCTTTACTTTTAGAGTTAAGACTTTATTAAATAGCATCAATAATACTTACATTATAAGTAAAACCAGCCAGCCATCGACATAGACTTCTTAGAACAATCTCTGTGAGGGTGTTTCACCGTTGTACTTCTTACTAACTTCAGTTAAATCAATCTTGAACTTAGTACATATGCACACTTCAGACTTACACATATTCTAATAAACTACCACATATTAAAGCTTAAAAACTAAACACAAGTCATGTTAATGAAAAGAAAATATTCCCAATGAAGCTTTAAAGAGATTCTTATGTAACGCTGTCGTGTATCAATAATATCGTCAGAACGATTCTCTCATGAATTGAACTACTGAAAAAAAAATGGAATTGGGTTTACCCACCGTCGGCGTGACCAATGTGTATGATCATAATAAATTAGTACCGAGCGCCGTTGTGCTGAGCTGCGGACGGACAAATGGCTCTGGATAAACTGTAAGGATTCTAGTACACTAGCAAACCCTTTAACCTTTCCAATAAAGCAATAATCTGTAGGCTAACCAATCGGCAAAAGGGCCGGAAGATTTACATAAAGATAGTAATGGATTTTTAAACAACAAAAGGAAGCTATGCGACCGCTTGGCGCAGTAGTAACACAACTGCTTTCTGCGCGAAGGGTCGATTCCACACCGGAAAAAAATATTTGTAACTTACATTTGTATTTTTCTGGGGTCTGGGTGTTGCTATGTATTGTATGTATGTATTTACAAAAGAAATCTATGTATATGTAATTTATTAAGTTATCTAGTTGCCATAACACAAGCTTCGGCTTAGCTTGAAACTAGATGGCGCTGTCTATAAATGTCCTGAAAAAAATATTTATTTATATTATATAATATTTTCTAATCTTTCGATGTACCAAATTTTTATTCAATAACTGATAAATGAAAAACAGTAACTTAAGAATTTATTAAAAAAACTAGGGAAGTAAATAAAGAGGTTGAACAGTTTACCTGTACAAATTCTCATTTCGGATTTCCTTCTTACAAGCACTTGTTTTGCAAAGCATTAGCGTGTAGATGTAACGTTTATAAAGTGGGAGTATAATACAAAGCTGGTTGCAAGTTGAAAAGGCGATTTAACCTCTCTTCGATGCAAACGTCTTTATAGCTTAGCAGAGAAGCCATGTTAAAGTTAGATGTCAAAAATATATGTATTTAAGTTGATCTAATAGAAATAGAGAGCATTCAAAAAGTCATTTTAACGAATTTCATACTAACGATTTTTTGTTTGTCTGTGAAGCTTTTTTATATGCTTATAGTCGTATAAAATCAGAAGACTCCGAATACAATCGATGTCGATTTATTATTTTCGATACAGTTTTTGAGCAACTTCGAAAATAAAAACTTTTTTGTTTCTGTATCGATAACATTCCGATAAACTGATATGCGATCCGATTCTTTATCAGAGTATACGTATAGTAAAATGATAGATGGTTAAAGATTGTATGAGAAAAATATGTTGACATACGTAACAAATAACAGTTTCTAAATAAGACCTAAAAAAGTGTAGGTATGTGAGAACAGAATCTAATAAAAAATATGTAACCTAATACAAAACATGTTGATGGACGTTTATTTCGTTGTGACGCTTAACCTCTACGAGATAATATATGAACATGAGGTAAACGTAGTTGGAGAATATTACATTATTTTTCTAAGAAAATGAATGAACAAACGAACGACAATAGAAAATATACTTACAGTATCTGACAAAGAAGTATCTTCATCTTACATTATATTTCGAAAAATATACTGAATTAATTAAATATAACGCAGGAGGCGCATCAGAAGGGTTTTTTAGAAAAGTGACGTCATCACCGCTGACGTCAGTAATATTATAAACGTTATTCCTATTAGGTTTTCGATCGATTAGTTCATTGTTTTTACGACCATTCAAATTTTAATCATTGTTTTGGCCGTGCTCCGACATAATAATGCTTTCAAAATACCCGCACTACAAAATATCAACGTGTGAGTCGTTTAGCTAAATACGTAACTAGCGACATTAACGATATCAAAATGTATTTAATAAAAGGTTAACCAAGCAAGTGAGCGGACATGCCTAGCGCAACGGTATTACTAGAGTAGCAAACAATGCATAAAATTTGCACAGTAATGGAGCAATAAATTGGAGGGTAGGTCCATAATATTTCACTTTTGCGATAAGCTGCTACTTAACTTGCTGTAATCTGTTATGAATTTATTATAGAGCAGTAATTTATAGGAAGGGTGTCCCTGACGCCGGCGTGACGATTCAATTAGAGACAATTTTTCTGAAGATTACCGAGGGTATTAGAATCTTAAAGTTGTTTAAAAAATCTGACGTAAAATATGACTTTAAAGTAAAGGAAATGGGAATAATTAATTACTAACAGATAAAATATCATGCAAGCGCACCATGACGCACGGCTACTTTATAGAAATTAAATATTTTTTCGAATTGCTGAAATATTAAAAAAATCTCCTATTTTCACATATTATAACTTACCCACTGAAATCACACCCGTAAAGCGTAAGTTGTAAATGAAGCAATTAATAAACTTTATCATCCAGACATAAAATTATTGGGCGCAATGCTTGCACTTGCAAACGCAGTAAATCAGTCTCTTTGTAACCCAGAACCGGGTCATGTGAACGAAATACAAAAACTGGATACTCTAGCCTTTTAAAATTTAGCCTATAAAAACGAATCAAAATCCTTATATATTTTATAACAAACTGGTTGTGTTTTTAAATAGTGAATTCGACTACAATGATAAAGTGAAATACTAAAAAAAATACAAATATTATATTAATAAGTGTCGAGACAAGAAAACAACAATTCATCGTTAAATAACTGAACTTTAAATATTTTATTTCTTCAACACGTTTATCATAAAGAATACAATCATTTTCTTTTCAGAGTGACGCTTGCGCTTTTTATTCAAAAAAACGAGGTGACAAGTGAGTGAGTGAGACAAAACATTCAAATTATGACAATTGCCACAGACACAATATTTAGCAATAATTTGTCAATTAAAGAAGTATTATAATTATTATAATCATACTTATTTAGTATAGGCATGTTATGCATTATTATACGTCAACAGATATTAATTGCAGAATTATGACAATCGTATGAAATATGTCTCAAATAGGTATGTGATGTTAAATGTATGATTATAATTTTGTCGACTGTACGTTGAATAGCGACTACGTTGCCAACTGTACCTAACATAGCACAGTTCATAGCATGGTCGTCGGTATAATAAAAATATTACTAAATAATAATATGCTAAAAAAACTTTCATATCTTGAAGGTTTAGTCACCACTATTATTTGTAGATAGGTTTTCTCTTATATAATTTCTTCTGCCTCTGCGAAAATATTTGGGGATAAAATAAAGGTAACCTTTTTTGCTTGTATAAAACATTGTTGACTATGACGTTTTGTATGAAAATTTTATATTTTATCAATATTTATTTTTTCTATATATTCCAGAGAACCTAGATCCTGTAGTAATCCTAGCGATGCGTTCGTCACCAGCTGTCTAAGGTTAGATTAATGAGTCTGCCGTGGGAACGCTGAAAAATCGTACTCCTAGCTTTTATACTTTACCCCGTTCAGGTAGCACTTATAAGACTTCAATTCCAAAAGATTTCTACATTCCCCTTATATCAAATTTTATAAATAAATATTATTATGCATTAAAATACAAAGTAAAGTTTTAATAAGTTCATATTCTTTCCATACTATGAAGATCTTATAACGAATATCTTTCCTATACATCACTCATTAAACCAAGCTTAACCATGACTAAGCCAATTATGTCCAAGTTTAGCCACAAAAGTCGACTGAAAACATCTATGAAACACGGGCGTATTAAATTCAACGTATACCTATGGGTAGCTATACGCGTGTAGAAGTTCACCGTTTTACGTATAGATGGCGCTGTTATCAATTTAAAAAGTTGCAGACTTAAACATTCAATTTAATTACTGCAGTGGCCATTATTCAAAGTTGAGTAAAAGGGAACACACTAGAAAGGGTTAATGTGAAGTGTTTTATATTTTTAATTCAACTTAAGTTGGGAATTAAAATAAATTATGTATAAAAATAAACTGTAATATTTTTACGCATGTGTACTAAGACCACCAATAGTGAATATCAAATCTTATGCCATAAAATGATACGATGTTGTGATTTCTAAAAATATACCTACAGTTTTTTTTACATACTTATCCAACAGCATCATATACCTAATACAAACCTAACTAATGTTTTACATAAGTAATTTGTACATTATCTTCTTATATAAAATAGTATACTAATACTATGAAAATATAATAACGGTTATGATTTAAAATGGAGTTATCAGTTAATTCCTTGAAATTTGGTACCGTTTCATTTTCGAGTCTCAAGAATCCTCTAATTAAACGATACTTTTGCGTAAAATTGTTGCTGAAGCTCAAACTGTTATTAGGACTGAAATTACTTTCTTGAGAAATACATTAAGATTCTATTTCCTTAAGAAATGAAATCTTCGCATTGTCTTGCGTTTTAGAATTTACTAAGATTTAAACTTTATTACACTGGCACAAATGCTCTTGTCATATCTACTTTCGTAAATATGTTTATTAAATAAATTGATGTTAAAAAAAGGAACGAAATATTTATGTTCTTTATTTTCAATTTGATTGTGAATTGTCCTAAGAGCGTCAAGGATCTAACTTATTCCAAGTTTAGAAGCCTCGTTAAAAATGTCTAATTAAAAAGGCGTACTATACATTAAATGAATATATTGTACATAAAAACCCTGGGAATGATATTTCTTAACGCTTGTAGGATGGTGACCTTTTTCATGTATAAATATTACAATAGTCGTTGTTTATATTTACAATTGTATGTTCTTATTTTAAAAAGGGCGACTATCAGAGTTTCTTGCCGGTTCTTCTCTGTAGAAACTGCCTTCCGAACCGTTGTTAAATGTTTTGTAATACCATGACGATTCAAAAGTGTTACTAAATGTAGCCTAATTGAATAAAGATACTTTTGACTTTGACTTTGACTTGACTTTCAATTGTGAAATAAATTAAACCATTAAAACAAAGCTAACGATAAACATTGATTCCCAGTAAGAGCATCGCGTAAAAGTACTACAAATTAATTGAATAGACTAAACGAAAATCAACTTCCTTCAATTAATAGTTCTCTGTCCCAGTTAGTACAGCGGTCTCACAAATTGACTGAGCAACTCTCAGACCTACTTCGATTATTGCATTTCAATATTCAATTGCACTGTCAATGGCTAGATTCTGCTGAAATTAGTCGGCAATTATAGCGATGGTAGTCTTTACTGATTTGATGTTAATTTCCTTTTGAAATGTCTTTTCTTGATGGGGATCTCGAAAATCGATTTATCAATTCGAACGTACATTGTAAAGATGAGTAAACATTAGTAGAGATTGCTACCAATGCGCCGGGTCATGAATCGCTCATAAGATATGTATTGAAGACAAGCATAATATATGCCATATAGATGCAACTTCTCGACATTGAAGCAATGGGGCCGAGGCCTGCTAGTTAGTAGTAGGACTAGTCGAAAATCCTCTTTTTGGTTTGGGGTTAGGTTATGTTCCATGTTGTTCTTACAATTATATATAAAGACATAAATAATGCGTTTTATTTATAGAAGCAATGTGCACTTCTACATTTATTATAACGTATTAAAACTTTTAATACTCATATCTAAAGGTCGCATAAAATACAAACTAAAGTAGCTGAATCGAATTCGAAAAGAAGGATCCGGGATTAAAGTTTTCGAGATATGCAAAAGTTTGTGGAAATTTTCCTACGTTTCCAAGATATTTATATTTTTATATAGAAGCAATCGTTTAAAGTTCGTTTTATTAAAGAATCCAGGTGGTAACTTCTAAAGGTCTTTTGAATGATCTGTATTATAATGGGTTATTAACGTCCACGACATGCACACAAATGTATAAAAAACTAGCGGATCCGTGCCCACTACGTTGGGCATAATGTTAACAATTCTTTTTTTATATTGTCTATGACACTCAACAATAATGTGGCTTTCTATTAGTGAAAGAATTTTTAAAATTGGTTGAGTACAACCCGAGATTAACCCTTACAACAAACAAACACACAAACATTACTTCTTTATATATTAGTATAGATTAAGAATTATATTAGATGATTAAATTAAGAAGAATTGTGAAAATGGTCCCTAACGTTGGCGACAAAATCGGAGTCGTCAAAATCATGCGTTTCTTAATTTGGCCATGCTATTATATTGTGTAATTATATCAATACTACATAATTACACAATAATTAAAAGCGATTGTGTCTTTATAGTCTGAATCTTCAAATTGCCAGTCGTTATATAAAATGAGCTTTAAATATTGGTCTTAACAACGCGATGATAATACTGAGGTTTAAAAAGGAATACAAGTGAATCTTGATAAACAAAGTCTTATTTAAAACAATGAAAATCGTTCCACGGCCCCAATTTATCTTTACAAAAGAACGATTAAACAGTCAGGATCACTGAAATATTACAATCAGTATTGAGACTCGTTGGGTTGTTAAACTCGAAATATTTTATCTAACCATTTCATTTAAACTAAATATATGTTATTTAGATGAAAATTGTTACAAATCAAATAGAGGGAACACTATAAAGCTTTTTTTGTAAAAAGAAAAATTATAAATGCAATAAGACTAACTATAACTAAGTATGTATTAATTTATATTTATTAACCTTTCCGAAGTAGGCAAGTTAGCATATCGTAGTTTTTCAAGAATTGTCTGGCAACATTATAATTTGAATGATATTTAGCCATTCAGAACTGAAGTAGGTATTGAAACAGCAATTAGTATTGAAAGAGCTGGCCCTAATAAGGCGTCAGGGACTTTGAATTGAGTGCTTCTAGATTCAACTGCTGGGATTTACACGTCGGAATAGCTTTAATCTCTCTCTTGTGTATATTATCTTATAAGCTATGTGATCACTATAGAGGAGTTAAATTTATTACGTATTAAGAAACCTAAACGCCTAACAATTTTGACAAATTTTAATTCGTTTGTATCTTTCAATTAAATTACCCACGAAACTACGCCATGTTGAGCCACAGAGAGACATACAGATAATGTTTAAAAACAATTAATGCCATTATTATCGTATAACTTTATCTGTGGAGATAAGGTAAAAAAAATCGTCAATATTAAAACTCAAATTTGTAAATAATGGAAAGCGTATATCTTTTCAAAAGGCCGGCAACCTACTCCAGAGCCGTTAAGTGCAACGAGTGTTCATGGGCGGCGATGACTAGTTTATGATAGAGTAATGATAGTCGGGTCTTTAATAAATCAATCAATCAAAATCAGCCTGTCGTTGTCCACTGCTGGACGTAGGCCTCTCCCAAGGTGCGCCAAAGCTCTCGGTCCTCCGCCTTCCGCATCCAGTCGGAACCCGCCACCTTCCTAAGGTCATC